>OZ010603.1:64941934-64961934 GCA_963932145.1 Acanthosepion lycidas | reverse complement strand
TATATATATATATATAGATAGATAGATAGATAATATTAGTGGTAAATATACATATATATGCAAAATCCACAGGTGCATATATACACATGTATATTTTAGAATAAAAAATTTTCCGAAAGGATAAAATCCAGGTAGAACTCAATGTCCAGGACAGAGTAAGGATATAATAAAAAGGCTTAAACACTAATATTCCATGGTCATAATTTATTCCATTGGAATCGTAAGTACGATCCAATTCATCAGACCTACAAATTTGTAGGTCTGATGAATTGGATCGTATTTAAGATTCCAATGGAATAAATTATGACCATGGAATATTAGTGTTTAAGCTTTTTTATTATTATATATATATATATATATATATATATATATATATATATATATATATATATATATATATATGAAATATAAAAAAACAAAAGCCCTAACTTTGCCAACAAACACTGAATTTCTTCGGCAGTGGAAAACAAGAATTTTTCCATTTTTTGTTTTGAATCTTTGGTTCAAGTTCGAAGTACTGAAGCCAGGTTTCATCGTGTGTTACTAAACTGCAGTGGAAACTCAAAGGGTCAGCCAGGTGTCCTGGTGATGTCAAATCTTTTCAGATTCTGCTCTAGTGTTTGGTGCCCATCTTGCAGACTGCTTGTACATCCTGAATGATCACAGTTAGACATAATGCCAATAGGCATAACTATCTGCTGGACAGTAAGATGTCTGATATCCAAAACCATAAAGTTAATGAAATCAACTTTTTCAACAGTGGTTGAGGTTTTTGGAAGACCTGACCGAGGGTTATCTTATGTGCTGACCCTGCCCCGCTTGAATTCCGCAGACTACGTCTACACAGTTGCTCAGGAAGGGAAGCCCTCACCAAGTGTCTGTGTCATGTTCATATGGATTCCGTCGGGTCATATGAGTGTCCGAACCTGTTTTGTCACACACCCCTCACTTTTGTATGGGCCTCACCTACATAGAATTTAAGGCAGAAATCTGAATTTGTTTTAATAGTTTAATAAGAATTGTTACTATTCTGCCTCACCAAAAATGTTCAGTGATGGCTCTTCTTTCTGGGAGAGGTCTAGAACGTTTAGAATCGCACTCGTATATATATATATATATATATATATATATATATATATATGTATGTGTGTGTGTGTGTGTGTGTGTGTGTGTGTGTGTGTGTGTTTGTGTATGTGTGTTTCGTTAAAGACTACAGACAAGGCACTACGATTAAGCTTTTTATTTAATTTTTCTTGCGTTCCGAAAAGTTTTTTCTTTTCTGGAGACAAAGTGTGCAGAAACTGTCAAATGTTCTAAAATTCCGAGCGCTTTCATCTATACTTTTAGCCATTATCAAAGATGATTTTATTTTTGCTTTTTAACAAGGTGTATGTGTTGTGTATATTTCTAGAGTTATAGGGATGTTTTATTTTACAAACACAGTTACCAGATTGTGGCTATTTCACTACTTAAGTGCTGGTTTTTTCTTTATTATTAAGACTTCCATTATCTTTAATCTTTTTTACAGATGAAAGAGGTTATTATAGATGTAACGTAAGGCGTCTGGATAGGCATGTAGTCGTGCGACCCACGTAATTATTTATGAATTCGATCAGGAATACAGTTCCTTAAGGGACACTTAAACTCATTTTAGATTTTGCCGGTGTGTTAGTTTTTGAGGATAACGTTAGCTGTTTTAAATTATATATATATATATATATATATATATATATATATATACTTACAGGCGACAGTCTGTTTCATGCTAGACGCAGTCCTCAGACCACGAGTTTGTTGTTTTTCTCGGCTATAAATAAATAGAAATAAAAAATATAAAAATAAAAATAGATAAAAACAAGGAAAATAATTTAACCCCAATAAATAAGCAAATAAACGACTTCCTGCAAAATAACTGCCAAAATAGATTACCCACAATGCACCACTGACCCGTCTATATAAATAACCGAGAAAATAAATAACCGAGAAAAAAAACAACACTCGTGACATGACGATTGCGTCTAGCATGAAACAGACTTTCGCCTCTAAATGTTGACTTCAATGTTCATTTTTATATTTAACCACGCTCTATCTCTGATAATGAGCACTTTATCCCCTAAATATAGCACACCTTAAAAGTATATTTCTTCATATATATAGATATAGATATAGATATATATAGTATTGCACAACAAAATCAAAAATTACCGCATATGGTGTGGGAGAGATAGATCTATTTCAACTGACGAAAACTACGTCAGTCTTATTCAACCCCGGTTTATAGACTGAGTTCGTATTGGAATTGTAAACTTAACTTTGACAGCCGTCGAAAAATTCTCGATACTGAGCGTCTCTTCCATTAAATATACCACACACACACACACACACACACACACACACACACACACATATATATATATATATATATATATATATATATATATATATATATGTGGTCCAACATAATCGCCTTTAATAAAAATAAAGAAATGTATGAAAATGCTCTTCATATAAGTGGTTTTAAAAATACGTTATCTTATCTAACCCCCGTTAGTAACACTCAAATACCTAAAGTGAAATGTAGGTACAGAAATAGAAAAAGAAAAATTATATGGTTCAGCCCACCCCACGCCTCTGCAAACTGTCAAATATTAATATCGGACAGTATAAATAAACATCTTCACAAAAACAACCTTCTATGTAATATCTTTAATAGGAATAAGATTAAAATTAGCTATTCATGCACCAATAACACGTAGAAAATTATCAACTCTCATAATAACTATATTTTCAATAAGTTCTATGGGATAAACAACGAATCTGGTATTGAAACCTCCTATAATTGTAGAGATAGAGAAAGTTGTCCAGTTGAGGGTGAATGCAGATCTGCTAGATCTTATATATCAAGCAACCATTTCACCCAAAGAAAACATCTTACATTATAATGTTTACATTGAAATTTCCACGGGGGAATGGAAACAGTGAATTTATAACTATAAGCACACTTTTACCAATCTTAAATTAAAACACCAGGCAGCTCTTTTAAAAATATTTTGGGAATTGAAGGATAATGGTCTGAACCCACAGATAGATTGAAATATTATAGGTTTCGCTCATACTCCTAATAGTCTTAGAGATAACTGTAACTTGTGTTTAGAAGAAAAGATTAGAATAATAAAATACAATAATCAAAGCAAACTATTAAATCAAAGGAATGAATTAATTTTAAAATGCCGACATAATAAAAACTTTAAACTTCTATAATATAGATTTTACTTTATTGCTGTATAATTCTTCAAATGTCGAATGTATATCTATTTCTAATTTCTATATTTCCATTTTTCACCACATTAATGATATCTTATAATTGCCCCCTGTTCTATGAACTCTATTTCCTTTTATCTCTTACGCCTCATTATCTATATATTTTAAGGGTTATTTAGGTATTCTTGCATGGTTTGGTTTTTCTTAATATAATTGATTTAACTTATCTTTAAAGTTAAAAATGTATAATTCATTTTATTTTATTATATTTTTATTTTTAAAAATGTTTTCATTCCTTAATATATTTTTTAAATATATTCTTACTTAATTTTATTATAAAATATCTAAATATGACATATGTTTTAATCTTTTAAATATATCTTATCTTTGGAAGAGGATTTTTAAGTAAGAACCTAATATTATATATATATATATATATATATATATATATATATATATAAGACTCCCTATTCGGCTCTCTTTTAGTTTCAAATACAAATCATTCTTCTTATAACCCGAATTTAATGTCATAACGTTAATATCCGGGTTTAATTTTATAAAACCTGTTTCCTTTGAAGCTAATAGGTTCCACCCTCCCCTGACGACTGGCTCGTGTCTTTCGTTTGACCGAAATATTAGAATGGAAAAATTCTGTATCAATTTTTCGAATTGACATTGCATTTAAATTCACCCCAAGCAAGGCAATAAAGACACTAGTACTCAAGGATGTTACTGTATGTTAGAGAATAGGAAAAAAGATATTAGTACGGAGAGAGGACAATAAAAAAACAAGAATTAAGAAAACAGAAGATAACGATGAACATTCCATTTAAATTTCACCCAAGCAAGGCAATAAAGCCTCTAAGACGCAATGGGGTTACTGAGTGTTAGAAAATAGTAGAAAAGCTAATATTACGGAGAGAGGACAATAAAAGAACAAGAACGAAGAAGACAGAAGATAACGATTGATATTTCAGTTCAATTTCCCTCCAAGTAAGGCAATAAAGTCACTAGGACACAAGGATCTGGATCTTGTTATGATAGAGAATATCACGAAGAATCAGATACTTCCGGGGACGATATTTTTTACACATTTTCCAACATTTTTAGCGATGAATCATATATACGAGGTCCATCTGAGCTTTCATATTTTCCTCAATAGATATGAACAGAAAGAAAAAGATAGATAGAAAGCTAGATAGACTGTCATAGATTTTAATTTGATTGAACACTTTATATTAGAAAATAACCATTTTTACATAAAGTATTGGATAATTAGTTTCATATATATGGGTGTCTGTATGTGTACGTATGTGTGTGTGTGTATACACACACACACATATATATATATATACATATATATATATATATATATATGTATGTATAATTTCTACATATTAGGTTGGTGCAAAAATAATGCCGTTTTCTCACATAGTAACATATGTGAGAAAACGACATTATTTTTGCACCAACCTAATATATTATATATGCGCGGTACTTACTGGAAAGTGCTCAACATATCAAGTTGTATGGATATGAGTTTGTAACCTTGAGTTTCACGTTTTGCAATCATCAGACAAACTAAATAGATTCAATTTTAAAAAATAAATCAGTTTTTCTGATGATCGCAAAATTGGGAAATCCAGGGTAACAAACTCATATCCATACAACTGAATATATATATATATATATATATATATATATATATATATATATATATCAAATATGTGGGGCAGTTCAATTTATATTACAATGAATCATTCAAAAGTAGATTATTAAAGTTAATTTTAAAAGTTGAAGTTTTATATCATTAACTTTACTAATCTACTTCATATATATATATATATATATATATATATATATATATATGTTTGTGTGTATGCGTATGTATATATGTGTATATATATATATATATGTTTGTGTGTATGCGTATGTATATAATATATATATATATATATATATATATATATATATGGATAGTATCGATTACTTGAGGTGCCTTGCGCATAAATATCAAATGAACTAAATTACACTTTTTACTACTTAACAAATTTCATGATTTTATTTTTCAATAAAGCTAGTTTTAAAACCTTTTCGATAGTTACAAAGAGAATAAGATAGATAGATAGATAGATAGATAGATAGATAGATAGATAGATTGCGTTTCATATTATTAATGACGACACTTTTCCATCCTATTCAAAAAATTGTGAGGTTTTTGAAAAAGTAAAAGATGTTACGATCGTTTACCTAATTTCGTTAAAGGTTTGTGTGTCAAATTGTTAACGAGATGTTTTAAATATACCTCTAAAAAAAAGGAAATAACACTTTGATTCATTTACAATTTTTTATCGATATATGGAGTAACTAAAATGAAATTAAAGCGAAATTTATTGTAAAGAGTGCATTTGGTTAATATGAGATATGTGATCCATTTTATCAATTAATTTGGAAAAGGGTGTTGGGTCATCAATTTCTAGATATCCTCTGGCGTAATAAGTGATAAGTTGACTATTTCCTGCCTTAAGTGATCCTTGCTTCTAAATTGGTGTTCATTCTCATAAAAATGTCGCTTCTAAAGGCTATACAATTTTCAATTGGGTTTAAGTCTGGAGAACTGACCGGCCAGTTCATCTTCTGAGGTCCACAGAAGACTAATTTCTGCAGGTACTCCGTAGTTTTATGCGCTGAATGTGAAGGAGCATTATCTTGTATAAGAACGATGGATCTCATGGAGGTGTTTCTTTTCTTTTTTAGCCAAGATTCCATATGCTCTTGGAGGAAGGCTATATGAGTATCTGCGGTTATTTTCGTACCGTCAGGCACCCTCCACAGACCAGCCACAATTCCTCCAATAATACTAGACCAAATCATAATCCCTCCTCCTCCTCCTTGTTAGCGTATCAAGCAATGATGACGATCTAGTCCATTTACGACCCAATCTTTGCTCCAATCATCAGGGCTATTAAGTGTTGCACAACTTTCATGTGTGAACAGAACTTTCGAGAAATCGACCCTTATGTTTTCCTTTTCCCATTTCAAACGCATTTGTATGTGTACTTTTTGTCAATCGAGGCTTTGCCACTGGAATCACTGATGTCCCGACCTTTTTCAGAAGACGATAGCGAGTATTTCTGGACATTGTTGCTTCTCCAGTGCTCCCAAAAAGTGCTCCAAGGCCGGTGTTATTTACAGCTTCACGTTTCATTCTTGACAAAGAATGTCGGGAACAACCCTTGAGTGACCTTTATCGGCCCTCTTCGTAGGAGCTGCAACAAATCTTTTCACAGTTTGGTGATATCTTCCAATTATTTTGGATATTTCTAATGTATATTTCCAAAGAAAGTTCAGATGTAATAATATCTTTCTAAGAATGGGTCAAATCACACTTGCGACCCATATTTGCACGATTATAATGACACTCGTTTATAGTCTGGAACATTTCTATATCGTGTTAATATTGCAAATGGCCACCGTTTGTTTCTTGTTGCGCAGAACAATACAATTTTATACAGCCTGCGCACATACCCATTCCCACTATACTGTTAAAACTTCGTTAAATTCCGACTGGTAGTTTTTGGACAAAATGAAAAAATGTCACGTCGTTAATAATTTGAAACAGTGTAGATAGATAGATAGATAGATAGATAGATAGATAGATAGATAGATAGATAGATAGATCGATACATACATTAATAGACTTAGATAGATAGATGAATAGACTTAGATAGATAGATAGATACATACATACATACATACATACATACATACATGAATAGACTTAGATAGATAGATAGATAGATAGATAGATAGATACAAACATCGATACATACATGAATACACTTAGATAGATAGATAGATAGATAGATAGATAGATAGATAGATAGATAGATAGAAACATCGATACATACATGAATAGAGAAGTGAAATTTCCCGTTTAAATAGTTATGAATAGACTGGTGTAGATAGATAAATATGAACAGGCAGTTATTGCTTTTTCTCCAGTTTATCAACCATAACTTTATAGATAGTTAGTTAGATAGATAGATAGATAGATAGGTTTTCGCCATTTTGTTCACTATAGTATTGAATTTTGCGGGCATACTGTCGCAGTTTTCCCTCCCCGAACATTAATGAAATAAGAATGCAACTGGGAATGTATGTCACTGAAAAACCCAATAGTAGTCGACCACCATGAAGTTATCAAGACAAATTACGAAGTCTCATTTCGACAAATGCTAATTACACGAGCCTTGACGGAATTAATAAAATCCCATAAAAGCGAAGACGACAAAGAAATTAGATTCTTTCAAATTGATTCCACAAAATAAGTCAACTTAATTGTCTCCCCTTTCTTGTCATTCGCCTTCTTCATTGTAATTTTTGCATGTCTTTTTCTCCAGCTTTTCTCTTTCTCTCTCTCCCTTCCTCTACCTTCCTCACTCTCCCTCTCTATTTTCCCTCTCTCTCTCTCCATTTCCCTTCCTCACTCTCTCTTTCTCTCTCTCCCTCTACCTTTCTCGCTCTCCCTCTCCTTATCCCCTCTCTCTCTCTCTTTCTCTCTCTCACTCTACCTTTCTCCCTCTCCCTCTCTCTCTCTCTCCATTTCCTTTTCTCTCTCTCCCTTTCTCTCTCTCACTCTACCTTTCTAACTCTCCCTCTTCCTTTCCCTTTCTCTCTCCTTCTCGTTTATGGTTTATCGTCATACCCAGGACACGGATGCAGTTTATCATCATACCCAGGACGTGGATGTAATTTATCGTCATACCCAGGACGCGGATGTAGTTTATCCTCTTACCAGAACGCGGATGTAATTTATCGTCTTACCCAGAACGCGGATGTAATTTATCGTCTTACCCAGTACGCGGATGTAGTTTATCGTCTTACCCAGGACGAGCGAGCTTAAGCAAGCGTGGATATGAGGTTGGCGTAATGGATAATGGCAAGGAATTGTTAGTTAGAGAGCAAATTTCCATTTCCTGTTTGGCTTGTTATATTCTCTTACGCTCAAATACGCTTGGGAAAGGTGGGAATCCACACTTCCGAAATTCTCGTTGTAGACAAGACTTTGTAAATACAGATAGTAGTATTAGTAACACCTTCAAATAATACTTGTACTAGTAATACTTGTTCAAATAGTAATCGCCGAATAGTAATTCGTATAATCATCAGTATAGAGAAATAGTATAGTGGAGAGCATAGAGAATAGTGATCACTTAGACGTCACACTAATTCCCATTCATACTTTTCCTTTACGATCATGTGATCTACTTATATAATAATTGAATCGTCCGTGTTTGCTCACTGGTGATCTGTGTTCAAACCCCAGTGTCGGCAATGACAATTTATCTCTATACAACATTTTCTTCCTTATTTTCATTCCATTGTTTCTTTGATCATTTCTTTTTTTCTATCATTTTGTTTTTCTTTTTTTTCTTTTCTTTTTTCTCTTCTCTTTTGTTTCTTTTCTTTTCTTTTTTCTTTTCTTTTTATTTCCTTCTTTTTCTTTTTTTCTTTTCCTTACTTCTTTTTTTTTTCATTCAGTTTAACTTTTCTTTTCCTTTCTACCCTTTCCTCTCCTTTCTGTATATTTCCTCTTTTTTCTTTCCCCAGTTTTTCATTCAATATTTAATTTTCATTCTCTCCTTTCTCTTTGTTTCATTTCATAATATTTTTCTTCTTTTTTTTTCGTCTCCTTTCATTCTTTATCGTTTTTCCTTTCTTTCGTTTACTTTTTTCTTTTGATTTTAGATTTTTTTTTTTTAATTTCTTTCACTTTCTTTATTTTTCTTTTCTTAACCATTCTTTATTTTATTTGGGTTCCTTCGTTTGGATTTCCGTCTTTTTCATTCTTCCTTTTCGTTTTTTTTTTTTTTTTCTTCTTCTTCTTTTAGTTTCTTTACTTCTTTTTTACCTTTTTCTCTCCTTTCGTCTTTCTTTTTTTTTTTACTTTTTCTTTCTTCTTCTTTTTCCTTCTTTTGTCTCTTTTTTATCTCATTCTTTTTCCCTATCCTTTTTTCCTTCTTTTACGTTTCTACAGCCTTCTTCTCTTTCATTTTCCTTTCCTTCTTTTCTTTTCATCTCTTTCTTTTTTCTTTCCCCTCCTTCTTACAGTTACACACTTTCCATCTCACATATATCGGGTTATTTTTCTTTTTTTTCTCTTTACATCTTGCTCTCTCTCTCTCTCTCTCTCACTCTCTCTCTCCCTCCCTCTCTTTGCCTCTCTATCTGTCTATCTATCTATCTATCTATCTATCTATCTCTCTCTCTCTATCTCTCTCTTTTTCTCTCTTCACTGAAACAATCTCCTATTCTTTCTCTTTTTTCCCACACATTCCCTCTCCCCCGCGCTCTATCTCTTGTTTTTTCCTACTTTATTTATCACTTTAAAAATAATCTTTTCTTTCCTTTTTTTTTTTTTTTGTAAGTATTATCCTGTTTTCAAAATCTTCGATATTATCAAGTCTACAATCATATATATGATCTCCAATGAGGATCGATCATTATTCAGTACTATTAGTCTATATATCTACCTTACTAACTATTGCTACGTAAAAAGACTGTATAGATAATTGCTAAGCATGTTGCCGTGTGGTACAGGGCCTCAAGTGTAATTCCCAATGAGGATCGATATATCACCATTAATAGTGGTCAGCGCGTCAAGTTTTCTAACTATTGTTCACAAAAGTTACCCTGGTGATATCTGTTAAGCTTAGCGTTGTCTGGCACGAAGGTCACATGAATTGTGAATTCCTTATAAGGATCGAAATTTCTAAAGCAGAAGCGGACAGTAGGTCAAGCTGACTGATCATTGCTACAGAAAAGGAGATCTTATTTGTTACTTAATATGATTAGTTTTATCTGACACTTGTATGAGTCCCCAATGAGGATCGATCTGTCTTCATTAGTAGAGGTCAGTGGATCTTCTAATTATACATCCGCAAAAAAGACAACTTATTGATATTTAATAAGATTAAATTTATCAGCTATGTTTATGAATCTCCAACGATGATCGATCTCTTTAGTAGTCAGTGATTTCCTCTTGCAGGTGATCCACAAAAAGAATAATATTAATTTTATCTTACACGTATTTGAATCCCCAATGAGGATCAATCTCTCTCCTGTATTAGTGTTCACCGATTCTTTGAGTAATTGTTCCACTGCAGAAAAGAGTATTGATCCACAAAAAGAAAAATTATTGTTATTTAATAAGATTAATTTTATTTGCCACATTTGCAAATCCCCAATGAGGATCCATCTCTCTTCAGTAGTAGTGTTCAGCAATTCTGCTAGTAATTGTTTCCCAAAAGCAGAATTAATAATATTAATTTTATCTGACTCATATATGAATCCCCAATGAGGATCTTTCTCTCTCCAGTAGAAGCTATCAGAGAGTCGTCTAATTATTGATCGACAAACACACAACTTAATATTTAATAAGATGAAATTTATCAGATACATTTGTGAGTCCCCAATGAGGATCCATCTCTTCAGTAGGAATCGTCAATGATTCTTCTAGCAATTGCTCCACAAAAAGAGAATAATATTACACTTATATGAATCCCCAATGAGGATCAATCACTTTCCAGTAGTCTTCTAATTATTGATCCACAAAAACACAACTTTTTGATATTTAATAAGATTTTATTTATCTGCCGTATTTGTGAATCCCCAGTGAGGATCCATCTCTCTTCAGTGGTAGTGGTCAGCTTTTCTTTTGGTAATTGTTCTACAAAAGGTGAATTAATAATATTAATTTTATATGACACATGTGTACATCCCCAATGATGATCGATCGCTCTTCAGTAGTAATGGGCAGCGAGACTTCTATCTTTGCTCTACAAAGCAAAAAAAAAAAAATGAAATGAAAAAGAGATCATATTGATATTTGGTAAAATTTGTTTAATCTGATACATGTCCCCGATGAGGATCGATGCTGTTTTGCTATGATGTGAAGGTAAATATTTATAAGTTTAATTCTCTGTTTTTCTTCATTTTTTCTTACATTTATTTTTTCTTCTTTTTTTTTCTTTTTCGCTTTACGTTAAACCGTTTTTGTCTTTATTCCTTTTTTTGTGGAAAGAGTTTGTCTTCTTTGCATGCCTCGCATCGGTTTCGTCATTATAGCATTTTCGCTTCTTTTACAAACTTCAAAATCTTCCTCATTAAGCTGACAGAAAATAATTAAGGATTTACAAACAGATATGTATAAATTCTTAATCACAAGTTTTTCGTTCAGCTTCTGTTCTTCGGTTTTGGGTTTATTTTTTTTATTTTTTATTTTTTTTCTGAGTGAGAAATTTTCGCTAACGTCTTTATAATTGGCGCAATGCGATAAATACCCTGCAATGTTAAGACAATAACAAAGCAGATAATTGATGACAATCTGTAAAGGGAGATAATTAGTAGGGAGGATAATCCAATCATATCGAGGAAAAAATGTTTAATCTTGCTGCTTCTTTTAAATTCAGCATGAAAACAAGAAAACACGAAAGCCCCATGGTTAAGGAGTCGGACTGAAGGCTGCTATTCAGGAACTTTGCAGTTATTTGTATTTCATTTCATTTTTTTAACCATTTCACCCCAAACAAGGCAATAAATCCACTAAAACACAAAGTGTTACAGAGCGTGAACGAATATAAGAAAAAGAAAAAAAAAACGTGAGGAGAGAGAACAATAAAAAAGAAAGAATTAATAAAATAAGATAATAGTAGATATTGGATATAAACTGTTAAAGATAAAAGCTAACTTAATTGAATGATTCCCTCATTCGTGTTTTTTTTTACGGCTTGCCAACGCATTTTTCTCTACCATTGTTCAACCGGTGGCTGAGCATTACGTCATTTTTCAGTACCATTCTTCAATCGGTGGTTGGGAATTACGTCATTTTTCAGTACCATTCTTCAATCGGTGGCTGGACATTACGTCATTTTTCTCTACCACTGTTTAACCGGTGGCTGGACATTACGTCATTTTTCTCTACTATTCTTCAATCGGTGTTTGGGCATTACGTCATTTTTCTCTACCATTCTTCAATCGGTGGTTGGGCATTACGTCATTTTTCTCTACCATTCTTCAATCGGTGGTTGGGCATTACGTCATTTTTCTCTACCATTGTTCAACCGGTGGTTGGGCATTACGTCATTTTTCTCTACCACTGTTTAACCGGTGGCTGGACATTACGTCATTTTTCTCTACCATTCTTCAATCGGTGGTTGGGCATTACGTCATTTTTCTCTACCATTGTTCAATCGGTGGTTGGGCATTACGTCATTTTTCTCTACCATTCTTCAATCGGTGGTTGGGCATTACGTCATTTTCTCTACCATTGTTCAACCGGTGGTTGGGCATTACGTCATTTTTCTCTACCACTGTTTAACCGGTGGCTGGACATTACGTCATTTTTCTCTACCATTGTTCAATCGGTGTTTGGGCATTACGTCATTTTTCTCTACCATTGTTCAACCGGTGGTTGGGCATTACGTCATTTTTCTCTACCATTCTTCAATCGGTGGTTGGGCATTACGTCATTTTTCTCTACCATTGTTCAACCGGTGGCTGGACATTACGTCATTTTTCTCTACCACTGTTTAACCGGTGGCTGGACATTACGTCATTTTTCTCTACCATTCTTCAATCGGTGTTTGGGCATTACGTCATTTTTCTCTACCATTGTTCAATCGGTGGTTGGGCATTACGTCATTTTTCTCTACCATTCTTCAATCGGTGGTTGGGCATTACGTCATTTTTCTCTACCATTGTTCAATCGGTGGTTGGGCATTACGTCATTTTTCTCTACCATTGTTCTACCGGTGGTTGGGCATTACGTCATTTTTCTCTACCATTCTTCAATCGGTGGTTGGGCATTACGTCATTTTTCTCTACCATTGTTCAATCAGTGGTTGGGCATTACGTCATTTTTCTCTACCATTGTTCAACCGGTGGTTGGGCATTACGTCATTTTTCTCTACCATTCTTCAATCGGTGGTTGGGCATTACGTCATTTTTCTCTACCATTCTTCAATCGGTGGTTGGGCATTACGTCATTTTTCTCTACCATTGTTCAATCGGTGGTTGGGCATTACGTCATTTTTCTCTACCATTGTTCAATCGGTGGTTGGGCATTACGTCATTTTTCTCTACCATTGTTCAACCGGTGGTTGGGCATTACGTCATTTTTCTCTACCATTCTTCAATCGGTGTTTGGGCATTACGTCATTTTTCTCTACCATTCTTCAATCGGTGGTTGGGCATTACGTCATTTTTCTCTACCATTGTTCAATCGGTGGTTGGGCATTACTTCATTTTTCTCTACCATTGTTCAATCGGTGGTTGGGCATTACGTCATTTTTCTCTACCATTGTTCAACCGGTGGTTGGGCATTACGTCATTTTTCTCTACCATTCTTCAATCGGTGGTTGGGCATTACGTCATTTTTCTCTACCATTGTTCAACCGGTGGCTGGACATTACGTCATTTTTCTCTACCACTGTTTAACCGGTGGCTGGACATTACGTCATTTTTCTCTACCATTCTTCAATCGGTGTTTGGGCATTACGTCATTTTTCTCTACCATTGTTCAACCGGTGGTTGGGCATTACGTCATTTTTCTCTACCATTCTTCAATCGGTGGTTGGGCATTACGTCATTTTTCTCTACCATTCTTCAATCGGTGGTTGGGCATTACGTCATTTTTCTCTACCATTGTTCAATCGGTGGTTGGGCATTACGTCATTTTTCTCTACCATTGTTCAATCGGTGGTTGGGCATTACGTCATTTTTCTCTACCATTGTTCAATCGGTGGTTGGGCATTACGTCATTTTTCTCTACCATTGTTCAATCGGTGGTTGGGCATTACGTCATTTTTCTCTACCATTGTTCAATCGGTGGTTGGGCATTACGTAATTTTTCTCTACCATTCTTCAATCGGTGGTTGGGCATTACGTAATTTTTCTCTACCATTCTTCAATCGGTGGTTGGGCATTACGTCATTTTTCTCTACCATTGTTCAACCGGTGGCTGGACATTACGTCATTTTTCTCTACCACTGTTCAACCGGTGGCTGGACATTACGTCATTTTTCTCTACCATTCTTCAATCGGTGGTTGGGCATTACGTCATTTTTTTCTACCATTGTTCAACCGGTGGCTGGACATTCCGTCATTTTTCTCTACCATTGTTCAACCGGTGGCTGGGCATTACGTCATTTTTCTCTACCACCAGTAAAGCGCTGGTCAGAGCTCAATGGGCTAAGCCATAGCTGAGGGAAATAAGGTGAATTCATACTTTTTCCAAGGGTATTTGCAGGTAAGTGAATATAACGAACCCAATCGGAATTAGAACTCGGCTCTCCGATTAACATTTCCGATACTTTATCCATTACACCACCCACACATCCAAGCTTACAGCACCTGGTTTATTCCCAAGCGGTCACTCATCAAGGTACTGATCAGTTTCGATGTTGCTTAACTTTTTTGACCGTACGGAAACCAGTGTTTCAACATGAATTTCAGCTGTAAAATGATGAGATCTTACCGCCTATCTAGTAGAAAGCGTAATTTCATATAGTGTCGGTACCAAAGTAATATTTATTTTTCAAATACAAATATGTTGCGCAATGTCAAAAGTGGAGATAGGAAGAAGCTGATCTTCAATCTGTCTTACAATTAAACTTAGCTAGCAACAATTACTGATCCAAACATACCACAGTATTCCTTACACCAATACAAAGCATTCTTTCTTACAATTCTTACTACAGCCACCATAATACCTCAGAGTCTCTATGAAATCATAACTAGTCCCATATGTAATATTTATTTTGCGTAATACAAAAATGTGGCACAAGGCCAAAAGTGGGGATAGGGGAAGGCTGGTTTTCAATCTATTTTATCTTAAACTTAGCTACAATTACTGACCCAAGCATACGACATTATTCCTTACACCAAAACAACACATACTTACTTATCATTCTTATTACAGTTATCATAATACCTCAGAGTCCCTACGAAGTACTAACTAGCCCCCATATTTACGATATATATATATGTAATATGTCGAGGTAGGAAAATAATATTTATTTTCATTTAATACAAAAATGTGTCTCAAGACCAGAAGAGGAGATAGAGGAAGGCTTACAATTAAACTTAGCTAGCCACGATTACTGGCCCAAATATACCTCAGTATTCCTTACGCCAAAACAACACGTTCTTACTTAGTATTCTTACTACAGCTACCATAATATCTCAAGTCTCTATGAAGTTCTAACTAGTTCCAATATGTACATTTTTCTCGGGTTTAAGGATAAAAATAACAACATTTAAAAATGAAACCCCAATGAATATTTAGCAAAACCGAAAGATCATTACTATAAAAACTATAGAAGAGGCACAGGGAAGCTACGTTATGGCGGTTGGAAAGGTATTATTGGTCTACTTCGTCTAAATATACAGCAGAGGTACCAGAAGAAAAGTAACAATCCATGGATAAACGGTAGGCTTATAAATGTACTAGCAGCATTACATCAAATCTCAGACCCAACATATTAAATATATTTCACTAGCAGCATGGCCCGGCGTTGCCCGGGCTTGATTCAGAAATCGTACGACGCATACAACAATCGCTATCACTTGACTTAAAATATTTTTGCCCTTCCTTGCCTTTAAAGGAGTGCCCTTTGCCGTGCTGATGTTGCTACATGCCTTACTTCTTGCCTATCTCACACTGCCAATTTTTTCTAAGCTCTATACTAAACATTAAATCTGTTACGAAAAAAGAACTAAACAAAATGAACACAAAACGATCAGCTTTAAAAAAAGGACTCGTAACTGGAAAAACAAATACTTTTTCACATCAAACCCAGTTCTGCGGAATCAGAATCAACGTTGAGTTTAAGCAAGCGAATGAGCCAATTGGAGTAAAGTGCCATGCAGATTTAAATTTTTCCAACTTGTAACGAAAGCAGCTATCGATTTTTTTGCATGCTAGTTAAAATTCGTGTCAGTCAGCTGTTGGCTCTCACGCTGGCCAATAGAATCTTCCTGCCTATTCGTGTCAGCCAGCTATAGGCTCTCACTCTGGCCAGTAGAAAATGGCCGCAAACTATATGAAAACTGCCGTAGAAGCATGAAAAAATCGATTATTTCCACTATCAATGGAAGTTGGGAGATGCAAAGTCGGTCTTGGCCTATCCACTAACTAGCAGCATGTGCATGCAAATTTTGGCGCAAATCCGTCGAAAATTGCGGCCGTGCATTCGTTACACACACACACACACTCATCCTGCCTTTTATAGATAGAGATGAGATAGATTTTATTTTAAAAATAATAACTCTTGTATGATTAAAAGCGGAACGTAGATCAGAATGTTTATAATAGTATATAGAGTTTTTCGTTGTTTAGTCTCCTTAGGGCAAAGTTGTTAATACAAATGGTATTGGACTCTTGCTGAGGAGTAGAAAACCAACCTCGTCAGAGAGTTCTCTCAGTTTAGTCTTCTGCTGTGACCTTGTACCATACAACACCCAGAGAAATATGGTCTTACGGCCATATCACCTTAAAACAGCATTTCTTTAAATTTAAGGAAGTTATCAGTTTTAGAAGTGCTGTTCAATATATGAATTCAGTGTCAAATGGATCCCTGGTTCAAAAATAATTATCTGTACTTTGATTTTATTTACAAACTAGTGTACATGTGCCGTCAAATTTGACTTATAATATATTTCTTCTTGAAAAGAAGAAATATATTATAAGTGATATGTATTATGTTGTAAGTAATTTTCGTTTAATCCAAGTACAATTTTTTAATTTAAAATAGATCGTTGCTAACATTATTAATTGAACAGTGTACAATTTATAAACACCTAATGGAAAGATATCAGTATATTATCTTCATAAATGTTACATATTAACAACCAAAATTATGTTTATTGTAAAAATTCCGAAAGCACTATTTTTTGTCCTATCATTTGAAGGTCTGACCAATCCTTGACAGTCCGTAGATTCAATCCTTAATTTCAGAGTCTGCTTATTTGTCGTCCTACTAAGAGCAACGTATCATTACATATTTTTGAATTTATTTTTTCTCGAGCTATTACAAATTCGACGAAATATGTTCTGAATCATTACAAAAAAAATGCATTAAAACTATCAAATAATTTAATTGTATAAGCTTTTAATTGCTACCATAGATAATGTTGTGGTAGGATCCACCTAATTTGCATAGTGGAGTACCGACCATATAAATATGGTTGGTACCGGGAAGGAAGGAAGAGATCCAACCAGAGATCGACTGTCGAACTCTATGCTTTAACACAGAGGAACCAGGACGAAACTTTGCCGAAGGGCAAGGTTTCGTCCGGGGAGGTAGACAGGTCTTGAACCCGTCTAGGCGGGTTCAAAAAGGCTATATTTTTGGCCGAGCGTACGGGCTCGGGGATACCCACATTAAACCGGCCTTGTGCCACATTTTATCCTCGTGGGTGGATAGATAAATACAGAGATTCAACCAGAGACTCTGCCCGACTGCAACTCAGGCAACACATTCTCCAGGAACGGTCTTTCCAGGAATATACAAAAGACTATATGTAAATATTGTGTACACTTTCTTGTTTCAATACATTTTGTTCTAAGTACATTTTGTGTTGCATTATTATTCCATGCATTAGTCAAGTTTCAACAGATAATATAAATGAAGGATGAATTTAAAAAAAAACTTTCGATGGTTAATAAATAATTAAAAAAAAATTTCCCCCTCTTTTTTTAATTGTAATTTTTAAAGCATTCTTGAAGATATATTATATGATGCTTCGAGAATATTCTGAAGGCTAATCTACAAGATAATGTTAAAAGAATTATTATCATTTTTTTTTTTTTTTACGAGAGGACCAGTCAATTTTTCAGTGCCGACAATATTTATTTATTTCTACATAAAAACATTCAACGACATAAGTGGTATTTTGTTTCATTGAATTTTCATCATTTTTGAGTTGGCTCCAAGCATTCGTTCTCGCAGAAAAAAAATAACATAAGTGATATAATGATCTAAAGGATTTTTAAAGACTCGGAAAAAAGATTTTTTTCCTATTTAGATAACTTCCGTATGGCGATATTCCAAGCGTGTCCTAGAGGTGACAGAAGGACGAAAGTATGGGGCACCAAGTGAGGATCGAACTCACCATTCAGCTGTATTTGAACTAGCGAAACAATCCTGGCTAATCATTACACCACATGTAATGATTTAGGTGGTATAGCTTAGTTGTGACACAAGATCGTAAGTAATGGTCACCGAGTGAGAATCGAACTCACAATTCAGTCGAAACTGGTCTAGTGAGATAAGCTTTCTAACCATTACACAACTTCGAAGTACTCAATGCGTGGCTATGTTGTGGAAAAAGTCTGTAATTATGGTGCACCCAATGAGGATCGAATTCAGTACTCAGTCGTAATTGATCTAGCGAGACAAGCTCGCTAAACATTACGCCGATTCGTAGTACACAAATGATATTCTAAGCATAGCTTAAATGCGAAACAAGGCCAAAAGTGTGGAAAACCCAGTGAGAATCTAACTCACTACTGAGTCGTCATAGAACTTTTGTATGCATCGAAATAAGTGGAAATCTAAAGGCATGTGTTTAAGCAAATAGGGAAACTATCAGTTTTAAAATATTCAAAATTATATAATTTTAGCATTACTATTTAAACCCAGACTTAGATGAACTATTCTACGCACTCATCACAAGGTACGATGCTTTGACCAGATTTTGGATATAAAGTTCACTCCAGACCTCAAGTGGTATTCAGTAGGTTGTGTTAGAGATAGTTTAACCCAAAACCATAAGCAACTACAAATATTAACCTGAAAACATATCAGGTTTTAAATAGCCTCGTTCGATCGAGGCTTTCATAAGATCAATGGTTTAAAAAGGCTTTGAGCGAATGAAACCTGAGGGTCTTGCCAAAGATCATAATGTTCTTAAATATCTTCGTCAAATTGAGACTTTCATATGGATGCCATACGTGATGCCAAACACGTTCAGAAATATCTAAACTCTCAGCTGTATACAACCGTTTCCTAAGATCAATGGTTTAAAAAGGCTTTGAGCGAATGAAATCTGAGTGTCTTGGCAAAGATCATGTACTTAAATATCTTCGTCAGATTGAGACTTAAATATTGATATCATACATGGTGCCACACTTGTTCGTAAATATCTAAGTTCTTGGCTATATACTCAGATCCATGGTCAAAAATAACTCCGAGTGAATAAAATATGTAGACCTCAATGTGAATCCTTCTTCATCGATCCTCGTGAATTGCCGTTAATTACAAAACAGAACTCTACCAAATAACAGTAACCACAAACCTTTAGATATTTCAACCGCAGAAACAAATAAAATGGATCGGGCATGACATTCCCAGAGTCGATAATGACATAATCAAGATGGCGACGTTAAGGTAAGGAGGCCCTAAAAATACCGGAAATAGCATTAACAGTTTCTGGACTTTAGAAACCTATTTTCCTGGAAAAAAAAATTGTTTTAAGATAGAGCTCGGCAGCTCACGACCCGCGGGCCACATCCGGCCTGAGATTGATTTTTATCCGGCTCGCCAAATTTAACAGCTGGACTCATATTATTTAATTCATTTGTGGTATAAATGGCAGAAACATATCAGTTAGATTTAATCAACTTACAATGAGACGAATTTTAAAAATCAAAATTTAATTGCGAATCCACTGCA
>OZ010603.1:64896934-64936934 GCA_963932145.1 Acanthosepion lycidas | reverse complement strand
TATATTTTAAATGAAAAAGAATTTTATTATAATCTAAAATTTATAAGTACGTTTGTCCTCATATTTGCTTATATATATATATATATATATATATATATATATATATATATATATATATATATATATATATATATATAAAAGGCAGTATATCCACATATTTGCTTACATATATATATATATATATAAGGCAGGATGTGTGTGTGTGTGTGTATGTGTGTGTGTGTGTGTGTGTGTGTGTGTGTGTGTGTGTGTATATAACGAATGCACGGCCGCAATTTTCGATGGATTTGCCCCAAAATTTACATGCACATGCTCCAATTTCGCGGGAAGGCCAAGACCGACTTTGCATTTCCCAACTCCCATCCATAGTGGAAATAATCGATTTTTTCAAGATTCTACAGCAATTTTCATGTAGCTTGCGGCCATTTTCTACTGGCCAGAGTGAGAGCCTATAGCTGGCTGACACGAATAGACAGGAAGATTCTATTGGCCAGCGTGAGAGCCAACAGCTGACTGACACGAATGTTAACTAGCATGGAATTAAAAATCGATAGCTGCATTCGTCACAAGTGGGAAAAATGTAAATCTGCATGGCACTTTACTCCAATTGGCTCATTCGCTTGCTTAAACTCAACGTTTAGTCTGATTCCGCAGAACTGGGTTGGGTGTGAAAAAGTATTGAAAAAGTATTTGGTGTTAACATTCTTTTTTCATTCGGTTTTTCCAATTCCGAGTCGTTTTTTAAAGCTGATCGTTTTGTGTTCATTTTGTTTAGTTCTTTTTTCGTAACAGATTTAATGTTTAGTATAGAGCTTAGAAAAAATTCGCAGTGTGAGATAGGCAAGAAGTAAGGTATGTAGCAACATCAGCACGGCAAAGGGCACACCTTTAAAGGCAAAAAATATTTTAAATCAAGTGATAGCGATTGCTGTATGAGTCGTACGATTTTTGAATCAAGCACGGGTAACGACGGTCCATGCTGCTAGTATATATATATATATATATATATATATATATATATATATATATATATATATATATATATATATATATATACAAACTGTCCAAATGTTTTATACATAATGCACGCATTCAATTAAGCTGAAAAATCGAATCATCCTTTATAATGGCTAAAGGTATAGCCGAAAACGCTCGGAAATATAGAACATTTGGACAGTTTTTACACACTGTTTGTCCAGAAAAGAAAGCTCTTGTTCGAACACAAGAAAAATTAAATATAAAGCTTAACCGTAGTACCTTGTCTGTCGTTTTTTAATGAAACATGCATAAACTCAGAGGCGACATGCCGTTTCATGATAGACGCAATCGTCGGCGGCCTAACGATGGCGTCCACCATGAAACATTCTGTCGCGTCTAAGTGTATGCATGTATGTATGTATGACTTTAATCTTCACTTATATATATATATATATATATATATATATATATATATATATATATATATATATATATACACACATATATATATATATATATATATATATATATTAAGGCATTTTTTATGTTTATCCATTCTTTTTATAGATACAAATATTTGAGCAAATGCTCTGTTTATAATAACAGCATAGGAGAAGGAAAACATTGAATTGAAAAAAAACCGATTTGGCCAAAGAGGAGCGTTCGGTTAGCAAGGTCGATTTTACTCTCTTTAAACTACAATCTTCCATGATTCAATCAAATCGGTCAAAGGCACGTCAGGCTATATGACGGTTCCGTATCAGATATATGTTCGATTCCTGTCGGGGGACGAATATTTTCCATGAAAATTTCTCGAACTTTCAGGCCGGTAAATGTTGTTTAATACTGTTTATTATAAACAGAGCATTTACTTAAATATTTCTATCTATAAAAAGAATGTATAAACATAAAAATGTCTTAAAATGATTGTCGGACTTTGTCCGTTTCATTATATATATATATATATATATATATATATATATATATATACGGTACATATATACGATACATAATTTTACTGCATTGTATCTAAACCGAGCGATGTTCAGGTGGTGTAATGGTTAGAATCCCTGGATGATAAATCGGTTGGCTGTGTTCTAAATCGGTCCACGTAGTTATATTTGCTTTCGCATAAATAGGAATACCATGGTTCCACCCTTGTTCGCTTCAGTTATGGGTTATACAGTAGAACTTGTACCTGGAAAGAAATTATATCTCATATTCACTTACAAAAAAGTAGTTTTTTTTTGCAATTCAAAATATGTTTCAGCTTTAACTAAGCTACAAAAGTGTTGATAAGATGTAAAAAATGTCAAAACCAGATCAAAACTTCTCCCTTCATTTATGGGTTAAATAGAAGGTAGTCTAGATTCTCTAGCTTTTGTTGGCAACCAGTATAGGAGAACGAAAACATTGAATTGAAAATCTTTTATTTCCTTAGTGGGGCTCAAAATTAAACTGTAACTAAGTTCCACTCAGCACAGCTAGCATAAACCAGGGGAACACGATTCGTCTATAGAAAATGACTATGCCCGAAAAAAAAACATCTATACTGAAGGTGAGAACGCACACGTCGAAACAGCTCTGAGGATCAGGTATTTCAACCAAAGTTTGTTTTTTGTCTGAAACTGGGTTCGGTTTAACCAGTTCTGGGCAACCTTTTCCGACCAGTGGGCTGCATCAGAAATGCCTCATCATAAGGCGAGCCGCACAACTTAAATGGTTCAAGGTAAATTTTTCGTTGTAGGGGCCTCAGACATGTTCACTACAGAAGGACATACACGTAATTATCTTCTTTAGAAGTGAAGTCTTTTTTTATAATATTAGGTTGGTGCAAAAATAACGTCGTTTTCTCACATATGTTAGAAAACGACATTATTTTTGCACCAGACTAATATTAACATAGGTGACAATATGACCGGCACTCGGCTGCTTTGTGTAATTCATTTCTAATTTATTCACTTGAAAAAAAAAAATTAAATAAATATATTTCTTCTCCAGAGAAAAAATAAAATATATTTACACGTCTGATGTTCCTTAGTGAAAATCGCTAATGATTTAACATGATGAAATTTTAAAAATTCAAGAAACATTGCACATAACCATTGTTTATTCATGTGATTGTGTGTGAGATTATGTGAGTGAACAAGTGAGAAGGAAACGAAAGAAAGGAAATTTTAAGAAATGTTAATTTCCTCATGAAATTTGGCATACTATTCAGAAAGTCAAACGGGTCACATGTGGGCCGGGGGCCACACATTGCCCATGACTGCTTGTTGTATCTCGTGTTTTCATAGATAACAGAGAGAAATAAATAAGACAAACTCGTAGGTAAGTAATGAAATAAGGTTTACGACACGAAGGTACGCTTAGCAACTGATCTAATTCCAATCCCACTTAACTCTGCTTATTCATATAAACGGAGAATTTAATATATAAACGCGTGAAACAAAATAAATCCTACATTGCCTCGATAAAGTCCCAAAGAGGATGAAACGTATCGGCTAAGTGTTGTATCTCTTGTTTTTAAGATAACAGGGAGAAATAAGAAAAACAAACTCGTAATTAATTAATGAGATAAGAAGTTAAACTTAGCAATTGACCTGATGTTTTCAACTAGCAATAACCACGCCTCGGAAAATCTTCATTGGCTATGGTATCGCCTCTGCGCAAACGATTCCATTCATTTACGTCCTATATAATAATTGTTTGGCCAATAATGTAAAAAAAAGGATATTAGACAAAGAAGCAGATAAAAGTCAAGGTCAATTTTTGATCGTGGAATTCTTTGCTCAAGGTATAAGTCAAGGTCAAGAAATAAAGTGTATCGCTGTTATATCTCGTGTTTTCGAAATAACAGAGAGAAAGAAATAAAAGAAGACAAACTCGTAGGTAAGTAATGAAATAGAAAGTTTACTGCACAAAGGTACACATAGCAACTAATTTAATGCTAACTCGATATTTACCCGACCTCCCCACAAAGCGGGATGTTGCACAAGTCCGGTTTAATGTAGGTTCTTCCTAGTCTGTAGGCCCAGGCAAAAAAAAAGGTTATTGAATTTTCAAAAGAATTATTCAGCAATTTCAACTGTCAAATGATGAGACCTAGCTGCCAATCTAGTACTGCTCTTAAATTCATAAAGTCTAGGTACCAAAGAGGATAGCTCATCAAAACAATTACCATGAACATACTTATCAGATTAAGAAACTGTTAGCATAGAACTTATGGTTACATCTAGCCATTTCAACTGTAAAATGATGAGACCTACCTGCCAATCTAGTACTGCTCTTAAATACATAAAGTCTAGGTACCAAAGAGGATAGCTCATCAGAACAATTACCATGAACATACTTATCAGATTAAGAAACTGTTAGCATAGAACCTATGGTTACATCTAGCCATTTCAACTGTAAAATGATGAGACCTAGCTGCCAATCTAGTACTGCTCTTAAATTCATAAAGTCTAGGTACCAAAGAGGATAGCTCATCAAAACAATTACCATGAACATACTTATCAGATTAAGAAACTGTTAGCATAGAACTTATGGTTACATCTAGCCATTTCAACTGTAAAATGATGAGACCTACCTGCCAATCTAGTACTGCTCTTAAATACATAAAGTCTAGGTACCAAAGAGGATAGCTCATCAGAACAATTACCATGAACATACTTATCAGATTAAGAAACTGTTAGCATAGAACCTATGGTTACATCTAGCCATTTCAACTGTAAAATGATGAGACCTAGCTGCCAATCTAGTACTGCTCTTAAATTCATAAAGTCTAGGTACCAAAGAGGATAGCTCATCAGAATAATTACCATGAACATACTTATCATATTACGAAACTGTTAGCATAGAACTTCTGGTTACATCTAGCCATTTCAACTGTAAAATGATGAGACCTAGCTGCCAATCAAGTACTGCTCTTAAATTCATAAAGTCTAGGTACCAAAGAGGATAGCTAGTTGTTTTTTTTTTCTGTTTTCTTATTGAATTTGTAGGTCTGATGAAATGGATCGTATTTACGATTCCAATGGAATCAATTATGACCATAGAATATTAGTGTTTATATATATATATATATATATATATATATATATATATATATATATATATATATATATATATATATATATATATATATAAAATTCCCAAGAGGACAGAATCCACGTAGAACTCAATGTTTAGGACAGAGTAAGAATATAATATAAATGAAAAATTTTTCAATTTCTACGTCTGATGATTTGGATCATGATTACGACCCAAATGTAATAAATTATAACCATGGAATATTAGTGTTTGAGCCTTTTATATTATATTCTCACTCTGTCCTGGACATTGAGTTCTACATGGATTCTATCCTCTTGGGAATTATATATATATATATATATATATATATATATATATATATATATATATATATATATATATATATATATATATTGACCTCTAATCAATATATATATATATATATATATATATATATTTATATATATATATATATATATATTGACCTCTAATCAATATATATATATATATATATATATATATATATATATATATATATATATCTGTATGTATGTATGTATGTATATTGGCCACTTATATTATCAATATATCTTCATTGCCAATTCAAGAAAGAAATTCGGATTACTAACACAAAAACAGAAAATGTCTCATATCGAGAATATTTAACATTGATAAAACATAAGGAAAAAATTAATTATTTTTAATAATATGTGGGAATCTCCGCCTTTTACCTGAAGACGGTCGCGAGACCAGAAACACTTGTAGTAAAATTATGGAAAACAAAGCATAATATTTTTTTCTTAATAAATCCACATTACAACCAAAAACGTTTGCGGCACCTCTCTTCTCTTCTTTTTAATATACTTACTTTTCTCTCGTTGGAACCACTACAACCTCTTTCTTATATATATATATATATATATATATATAGTTTATTATTAAAAATATCACCCTAAACATGAAATTTCTGAAATTGTACATAAGTGTAGCAGTATTATGACTTTTTGGAGTTTTCTAGAACTTTGTAGGACAATTCCCGAATTTTCTGGAAACTTCTAGAACTTTATGGAACCTTGTAGAATTTGCTTTTGTTTATTAGTAAGGTTGTATATTATGCTATACCAATAAACCCTTAAAAATCCATAAGTACTATCCGATTACATCGTTATCAAATTGAAAAATAAAGCTTCTGAAATATTTAGATAATTTCCTCTTACCTTAACCAACGCGTTTCGTCCTCTGACTGACTTTATTAAGGCAAATATAAGACATAAATTATGGAGGATGCTAAGCGATATAATTTAATGTCTAATAAACAACAGTCATTTTGTTTTTCTTTTTAGATATTATAAATATTATTGATATTATTTTAGTTTGTGATTTATATATTATATATTTAAATAAAAAAATGGTTATAAATTTAACCGTTTTCTTTTCATTTTTAAACACCATTATAGTGATGCATGCTGGCATTGTAAAAAAGGGTAATTCATTCAGGAAAGATGTTCCGTAGCACAGATTTGTATTTTAGTAAGGAGTAATGGATAGCGGCTCGGATTGAGGAATCGGAGAGCCGAGATCGAATTCCAGTCAAATCCATTACATTCACTTAGTGCTAAAACACTTGGGAACGGTATTAATCCTATTCTTCTTCTCCTAGATATGGGTAAATAGCAGGACAGACCGGGTTCTATAGCCTTGGATGGCAACTGATCTACCGTAGAAAGAAATGGCAACCTACTGCGGGAAAAAAATCTGCGTCTTTAGTCATGTATCGCCTAAGTGTGTCTCATGCATGGCACATAACTGCTTGAACTGAAGATTCGACAATGGAACTCACAAGAATTTTCCCTCTAAGTTGCTTTATTTTTTAATGGCATTCCTTAGATCAAAGTTGTGGTTGAATTTATTTCTATGTTATGAATAATGCATTTAAGACACTGTTGTGTATGAGCTACGCTTTGTGTTCAGAAAATTTTTTTTTTTTGATTTCTACAAGTTTCCATAATGAATTTCAAGGATCAGTTGTGTATCCGAATTATTATTGGGATCCATATTTTGGATTCTGATAATATCGATAATAGTTTGGGATGTGGGTGTAATTATTTTGATAATATTAAGATTGGATAAATCTTTTTGGATAGAACATGTTCGTAGATAGTATTACATGCCTGTTTTCAGTAAATACACAAAAATAGAAAGGAGTGTAAGACAAGGATGTGTCTTCTCGCCAGACTTATCCAACAATTACAGTGAGGTGATTCTGAGCGAATTAGAATTCCTGCCAGGATTCATTATTGGCGACCACAATCTTAACAACATAAGATATGAAGATGACACAGTGTTGGTAGTAGATACGTAAAGGAAACTACAAAATCACCTACAGGAGGTAGTGAAGGAAATCGAGAAGCAAGAACTAAACATCAATTCCAAGAAAACAGTATTTATAATTGCCAGAGGAAAGACGAGCTCAACATGTGAATTGCAAATTGGAGACACCAAAATCCAGAAAACTTTTTTAACAGAGGCCGGAAGTTGTGACATCAAAATCCGAAGACACGTTGGGATACCGAAATATGCCTTCGAAAAGCTAAACAAAGTATTAAAACTATTTATATTATTCGGACTATTGTCCTCATCTTTGTCGCCATATTTATTACAACATTTCTGCAGTTGTACGCCCCGGCCTTCTTCAAGTAGTTGGAATGTTGAACTGAACCCTTTATTTCGCTCACTGGGGTAGACTGTTCTAGTTCCACGTGCCATGATTAAATGGATGTCAGTTATCAGTTACCTCCTGTTATTTCCTCTCTCCAAGTTCTCCGCTGCCTTAACTAGGTATTGAACTCACACAATTTGGCTCCTGTCACTGGATCTAACTATCGCCCTTATCCATTGTGCCATGTGTCCTCAAGAAGGCCGGTGCATGCAATAACGTTGCAACAAATATGGCGACAGATGAGGACAATAGTCCGAATAATGTAAATAGTGTACATAATACCTCATCTCAGAAATATAGACAGATACTGAAGGGCCGAAACGTAATAAATATGACGACAAAGATGAATATAGTTTGAATAATGTAAATAGTGTACAAAATACCTCATCTCAGAAATATAGACAGATATTTGTTTTTATTTAAATTATTCGGACTATTGTCCTCATCTTTGTCGCCATATTTATTACAACGTTTCGACTCTGGCATGTCTTGGAATGTCGAACTGAACCCTTTATTTCGCTCACTGGTGTAGACTGTTCTAGTCCACGTGCCATGTTTGATGGATGTCAGTTATCTGTTACTTCCTGTTAATTTCCATCTGAAAGTTCTACACAGCCTTAACCGGGTATTGAACTCACACTCTTTGGGTCCTGTCACTAGATCTAACCAATGCTTTTATCCACTGTGCTATGTGACCTTGAGGACATCTGGTATGAATTTCTGGGTATTATAAACCTAATGTCTTCACCTACAACTTTTACCCGGGCTCATATTGCAATTTTGCAGTCATCATTCATGTTTTTACCAGAGCTCATATTGCAACTTTTGTTTGTTACCATTGCTTTTTCCCTGGCACTCCTTATTACTGGTTCCCATATTGTATTTATTTCTATGCTTGGTCGGCTCAGGAGATTTTTGTGGCCTAGCATACGTGCTGATTCCTTAAGTTTACGAATTTTCCAATGGTGTTCCTTGTCTATGATCTCAACATGATCCCACAGGGGACGGTGATCTCCCTTCTCTCTCCATATGTGGTCAGCCACGCCTGATTTTTCTACTTCCCTTCGTGTTACAGCTTTCTGGTGTTCTTGAAGTCTTATCTTAAGGGGGCGGCCTGTCTCTCCTTTATATTTCTTTCCGCAGCTGCACGGGATAGCGTACACACAGTCTTTAGTCATGTTCTCCTCTATGGGGGGTCTTACTCGGAAGAGATATCTGCGAAGTGTCGTCCAGCTTTTGAAGGTTGTCCTGATGTTATATGGACCGAAAATCCTTTTTATTTTCTCTGATAACCCCTTCACATAAGACAGGCAGACTGTTTTCCGAGTGTCGTTGTCCTACTCCTCTTGTACCCGCCTATCCCAGTTTTGGGGGGCTGCTGCCATGTACCCAGGGTAGTTGTTTCGTTGTAGGATACTTCTTATACTGACCAATTCTTTATCTAACGTTTCTGGGTCGCCACCTAAGAATTTATCTCGGTATTGTAGTCAACGGACGATCCCTTTCTTTACGCTGTATGGATGGTGGGTGTTTGAGGTACTGTCCGGTGAATGTCGGTTTAGGGTATACGGATGTCTTAAACCCATGATCTGTTCGAGATATTAGAACATCCAGGAATGGAAGTGTGTTGTTACTCTCTTTCTCCATTGTCTACCCCAGTGAGCGAAATAAAGGGTTCAGTTCGACATTCCAACCACCTGAAGAAGGCCGGAGCGTACAACGGCCGAAACGTTGTAACAAATATGGCGACAAAGATGAGGACAATAGTCCGAATAATGTAAATAATGTAAATAATACCTCATCTCAGAAATATAGACAGATACTGAAGGGCCGAAACGTTGTGATAAACATGGCGACAAAGATGAGGACAATAGTCCGAATAGTGTAAATAATGTACATAATACCTCATCTCAGAAATATAGACAGATACTGAAAGGCCGAAACGATGTAATAAATATGTCGACAAAGATGCGGTCAATAGTCCGAATAATGTAAATAATGTATATAATGCCTCATCTCAGAAATATAGACATATTTGTTTTTGCTGTCTATGTTTTTAACATTTAAAAGATCACCAGATATATATATATATATATATATATATATATATATATATATATATATATATATTTTGTATGTGAGTAGCTAATTGTACCAAGAAGTGAAGTTAAAAGTGTGGCTCGTGTGCCGGCTACTTATTCCTGATTTAATGGTCTCATTGACATATCTGGTTTAGAAAGAGAAATTGACGCCTTTAGATTTCTTCTTTTGCTGTCATCTCAAAAGTAAGGTCAATCCCAACAAGCCAAAAACAATTCAACAGCTGAAGGATGATATAATAATACATGTTGGTAAGATCGAGGAGCATCTATGCAGAGACATCATCAAAAATTTTGACCATCAAGTGGAAGTAGACCGCCGTAGCCTTGGTGAACATTTGGGCGATATTATTTTTCACACATAATAGCTATGAGTTAAATAACATTATCCAATAAATAAATACGTTTTCACCAATAATACTGATTTATTTACTGCTGACTTTGATCCCTCTTAATGAAACACCCTTATATATAATCCGTCTTAATGAAACGCACTTTATATGCAAGAATGTAGTTCCCAGTTCACTCCGCGTTTGCGAGAACTATAAACAAATTACAAAGCCAAACTCTTCAAAACGTTGAAACAGCGAAGTCAATTGGCCATCATGATCATGTGACTTGACGCCTTTAGATTTCTTCCTTTGGGGTCAAAAAATAAGGTCTATCCCAACAAGTCAACAACAATTCAACATCTGAAGGATGAGATAATAAGACATATAGATGAGATCGAAGAGCAATTATGCAGAGACATCATCAAAAGTTTTTGAGCATCGAGTGGAGGTGGAGCTTGGCGGACATTTGGGTGATATTATTTTTCACACATAATTGCCATGACTTAAGTAACATGATCCAATGGAGAAATAAATAAATTTCACCAATAGCACTGATCTATTTACTGCTGACTTTGATCCGCCTTAATGAAACACCCTCACATATAATCCGTCTTAATGAAACACTCTTTATATATTTCGTGTATTGTGGCAACAGATCATTATTTAAACATATATTGTCTATATTTGATAATGAGCTATTCTAAACTTCGTATGGTTGTTTTAATTTCTTGTGAAAATAAAGACAAAAATTATCCACCATCTGGATATTTTTTGATTAAGCTGTTCCGTAATCTAAGCTTTCGACTCACAGGAACCATCTTAAGAGTGTTTATGCGGACATTTATACAATGATATTCACCATCAAAGATGATATCCTGCTATGCCAATCCGCTATGTCAATATAACAGAATATCATCTTTAATGACGTTGGGCCGATCACGTGAGCAACGACGAAGTTTTAAAGAAAATGGAAACAAAGAGGACACTTATTCTTAATATCAAAAAGAGACAGTTGACATTTTAGGATATCTAGTGAGGAATGAAGACTTGGAAATGTTGTTACTCACAGATCAGATTGAAGTCAAGGGACACAGGAAAATAAGGCATAACTTACCTATCGAGTTTGTCTCAAGCGAAACAAGTTTCAAGCGTGATAATAAAAAGGAAGAAAATTATTAACACCTACAAAAGCCATTAAATTTTGGAGAACCATGATCGCCAACGTCTTGAAAGGAGACGGGACATAGAAAACGAAGAAACACTTGTAGTTTAAGAAACCTTTTCATGAAATAAATATTGAGCAGCTAAAACTCCCTATTCCTTACTTCTTTTTGCAAACAGCTGAGTTTGTCCTTTGTGCACCATAATTAAGTCATCATTAAAATGAGTAATGCCTTTGAGGACATTTCTATTTAATTAACAAGCTAATATGCAAATTAGCATCACTGGAAATAACTAACGAAACATGTACTGTAATGTCCTTTGATGAAATGTGCGTGGATATTAATTGAACTCGGAGCTGCCTTAACAGAACTTCACTTTTAATTAAGCGAAATTTAATTAAGATTTGAACTACGGAGACATTTATTTTAAACCTTTTTTTTTATTTCTTGTTTCTTCACGTGATATGTTCAGCAGGTGGCCAGCGAAACATGAAACTGAGAAAAAAAATTATGACAAATAAAGATAGAAACGTGGCGATTAGAAACATAAAGTTGTATAATTAATTTTAGCTTAATTAAAAATAGTCGGCTGATTTAAATATTTGATATATTAAGGGATCAACGTGTTAATATGAATTAACGGGATTCTTATCGGCTGGTCTCATCAAATAAGTTCGTATTTGCTTCAAATTCAGAAAGTTTCTTCGGACTGAACTAATATTTCAATCAATATTTTCCATGGTTCTGTATTTTCGCCGAATGATAAAGAACACAATTTTTTTCTTTTAATTCGTGACATTGTTTTCAATATAGAATAATTTTCTTCTCTAGTCTTTGTCTTTGAAAATTTTTATAGGAAATTGCGCAGTTTCCTACTTGAATTTTCTGATTAATCTTAATTCTCATGATTGAATAGGCTCATGGCGAATTCTATGACAATTAAAATCATAAATATAACAATCATAAATAATTGAATAAGAATGCTGGTCGCTACTTAAGAAGTAAGGGGGTACAATTGAAAAGATTTGAAGTTGACAAAAATTTTCCATTTCATTGAAGCAGGCGTTAGACACATGAGAGTCTTATAACCTCTTCTATCTTCCCTTCTTTCTTTCTTTCATTTTCTCACTAAAACCAAATATCTTCTCTGATATGTCTTTTCCGTCTTTCGACTCGATCAAAATAGAATAATCAGTTTCTGTCTGAATGTCTACGATGAAGAGTTATCATTATTTACCCTCTTTGCATTCGGACTAGTGTCCTCATCTTTGTTGTTATTATCACCTAATCACCTTCTGTCCGAATTTCTGGGATAAGAAGTTATCATTATTCACTCTCTTTACATTCGAACTATTGTCCTCATCTTTGTTGTTATTATCCCTTAATCGCCTGCTGTCTTAATTTCTGGGATAAGATGTTCTTATTCACCCTCTTTACATTCAGATTATTGTCCTCATCTTTGTTGTTATTATCCCCTAATCGCCTTTTGTCTGATTTTCTGGGATAAGAAATAATTATTCACTCTCTTTACATTCGAACTATTGTCCTCATCTTTGTTGTTATTATCCCTTAATCGCCTGCTGTCTTAATTTCTGGGATAAGATGTTCTTATTCACCCTCTTTACATTCAGATTATTGTCCTCATCTTTGTTGTTATTATCCCCTAATCGCCTTTTGTCTGATTTTCTGGGATAAGAAATAATTATTCACTCTCTTTAAATTCGGATTATTGTCCTCATCTTTGTTGTTATTATCCCCTAATCGCCTTTTGTCTGATTTTCTGGGATAAGAAATAATTATTCACTCTCTTTAAATTCGGATTATTGTCCTCATCTTTGTTGTTATTATCCCCTAATCGCCTTTTGTCTGATTTTCTGGGATAAGAAATAATTATTCACTCTCTTTAAATTCGGATTATTGTCCTCATCTTTGTTGTTATTATCCCCTAATCGCCTTTTGTCTGATTTTCTGGGATAAGAAATAATTATTCACTCTCTTTAAATTCGGATTATTGTCCTCATCTTTGTTGTTATTATCCCCTAATCGCCTTTTGTCTGATTTTCTGGGATAAGAAATTATTATTCACTCTCTTTAAATTCGGATTATTGTCCTCATCTTTGTTGTTATTATCCCCTAATCGCCTTTTGTCTGATTTTCTGGGATAAGAAATAATTATTCACTCTCTTTAAATTCGGATTATTGTCCTCATCTTTGTTGTTATTATCCCCTAATCGCCTTTTGTCCGATTTTCTGGGATAAGAAATTATTATTCACTCTCTTTAAATTCGGATTATTGTCCTCATCTTTGTTGTTATTATCCCCTAATCGCCTTTTGTCCGATTTTCTGGGATAAGAAATTATTATTCACTCTCTTTAAATTCGGATTATTGTCCTCATCTTTGTGTTTATTATCCCCTAATCGCCTTCTGTCTGAATTTTTGGGATGAGGAATTATCATTAGTTACACAATTTATATTCGAATTATTGTCCCGATCATTGTTGTAGTTATCACACTATTTCGGTCGTTGTGCCTTACGGCCTTCTTCGAGTGTATATCGATATGGTTCACCTACTGGGAATTCTGAATTAAATAATTTGTTTAATGTACGGATGTAACTAAGAATATCGTCTTGTTCTTATTTTTATTTATTACTGTTCACTCAATTCTAGAAGTTATTGATTCCACTGAGCATAAAAACACCCTGCGCGACCCAGGGATTGAACTCACAACCACTATAACACCAAATTATGTCCCACTATGTCATAATCCCGTAGAACAATTTGCAGAAGTAAACGTAGACACTTATTGTTATTGTCCGGTTCCTTGTACCACGGTGATAGTCCAAGTTAGAACCAATAAAGAAGAACATATATATGCATATATATGTATATATGCATATATATATATATATATATGCATATATATATATATATATATATATATATATATATATATGCATATATATATATATATGCATATGCATATATATATATATATATATATATATATATATATATATATATAACACAGATATATTACAAACAGGAATATATACAGAGAGGTAGAGAAGGTTTAGTACGAACAATCAGGTTTAGTAGTAATTGTCTGAACGCGACTCTGTTTCGGTCTGCCTCTGACTCGACTGACTGACTCGCTCTGACTGACTAACAGACTCCTGACGGACCTCACTCCAGACGTCAAACACTGAACTGTATTTAGTCCCGAGGGCATCATGTGGCACAAGGCCGGTTTAACGTGAGATCTCCGAGCCCGTGGGCTCGTCCAAAAATATGCCCTTTGAACCTGTATAAACGGGTTCAGTGTCGGTTTACCTCTCTGAAAGAGACTCCGCCCTTCAGCGTAGGCTCGTTCCGGTTCCTCCCCGCCCGAAGGCAGAGAGTTCAACCGATCAGCCGGTCATCCGGTCGCCCGACTTCGGACTGAAGTCCCTGCTTTCTATTGAGGCGCAATATTTATTACGTATGGAATAGTCCATTATGTTATTATGGGTAAGGTCCAGTAACACCCCCCCCCACTTTCAAAAATTTTGTGTAGCAGGGGGTTTTTAATATCTTTTTTTCTTTGGATCTATTTCCAAAGGTTCAATACATTTTCTTTTTCTAGACGATTTTCTTGTTTCTGGCATTATTTGCGGTCTTGTTATATCGAATGTGACGAAAATCGTGTCCAATAACTCCCCTTGAAGTGGACCGTTATCATCCTGTAACGCTCTCTTCCTTATTTGGTTTACGCGTCATCTGTGTGAGAATTTTTTTCCCTTGAACTATGAACATCATATTGCCAATTCTTTTCTCAATTATCCCTTGTTCCCAGCAAGAGGTATTATTTTTGTATACCATAAAAAAAACTTTTTTCCCCTGGGAGGAATTTTCTTTTTGGTGTGTAAGGCTGTGTTACTTGTTTTGTTTTACTTGGTAGTAATTTATCCAATTCTGATCTGATTTTCCTAGCAAACATGATATCTGCTGGTGATAATGTTGATGGTGTCGCATTAGTTGGCGTTATTCTATATACCTGTAGGAATTGCTGTAATGCTTTCTCCGTAGGCACATCGTACGCTTTTCGTAATGCTCTTTTGAGAGTATCCACGAATCTCTCCGCTTGTCCATTTGATTTTGGATGGTAAGGCGGGGATTTTATGTTTTACTTGATAGATTTCACAAAACTCTTGGAAATCTGCTGACGTGAATTGTGTTCCGTTATCTGTTAATAAACAGTCCACTACACCAAACCGAGCGAATAGCTCGTGGAGTAAATTTATGGTCGTTTCTGTAGTAGGATTTTTGCAACGAAACACCTCCGGCCATTTAATGTAGCTATCAGCCATGATTAAATAGTAGAACCCGTCAATTGGTCCTGCATAATCTGCGTGTATTCTTGACCATGGACGATAAGTTTCAGGCCAAGGATTATGTATGATTGGCGGTGCTTTAACTGCTAAATTACAACCCTTGCATATTTCCACCATTTGAGAAATATCCTGGTCCATATTCTTCCAATATACACAGCTTTGCATTAGCGACTTCATTCTATTTTTACCAGGGTGTCCTCTGTGGAAATCCTTTAGTATCCGTTTTTGTAAAGTTTTGGGGGTTACAACCCTTTCGTTGTAAAGTAGCACATTATCGCATAGAGAAAAGCTGTCCGAAATTTTCTCATTTTTTTCTGATATTTTTGCTTTTGTTTCATTAATAAATTCATTTTAGGCTTCATTTTGTATGTCTTGCAATGTGACTGGGAGGTTTCTGACTGTACAACATAGTACTGTTCTTATGTCTTCTTCATTCCTAAGGGCTGCGATTACCGTATCTTCCAATGGCTCTGTCTTTGTTGGTATAAGTCTCGACAGACCATCCGCGTGCCCGATTCTTTTCGTTGGTAAATATTCCAATCTGAAATTATAGTTTAGAAGAATCGTTCCCCATTTAAGTAGTCTATTTGCTGTGTACACCGGCAGACCTTTTTTTTTAACCAACATTTTTTATTAACGGTTTGCGATCCGTCTGCCATAGACGTATCTATAGAATCTTGTTACTGCGAAGATAATTGCTAGAGCTTCCTTCTCAATTTATGAATAGTTTTTCTCCGCTTGTAGATGGGTTCGAGAAGCATGTGCGATAGGTTTTATTGTCTCATCTTTCATTTTATGTAATATACACGCTCCGACACCGTAGGCACTCGCATCACTTGCTACAATCATTTCTAGTTTAGGATCATAGTGTGCCAAAAATAAATCCGATGTTAATATCTTGATTATTTTTTCAAAGGTTTCCTGGCATTGCTTTGTTCACTGCCAAACTTTTTCTTTCTTTAGCAGTTCGTTCAATGGTGCGCGAAGTTTATGCATTTGAGGTATGAATTCCTGGTAGTAATTCACTAATCCAAGAAAACTTTGTAGTTCTGTTATGTTCTTAGGAACTGGCATCTTTTTTTATTGCTGTAGACCTTTCAGGGTCTGGATGTCTACCTTCTTGGTCTATTATATGGCCAAGATATTTAATTTCCTTCATGAAAAAATCTCACTTATTTTATTTAACTTTGAATCCGTAGCTTTGAATTCTCTTAAACACTTCTTGTACATGTTGCCAGTGTTGTTCAACGCTTTCGCTATTAATCATTATGTCATCCAGATATGCTATTGTGTATTCTAGTCCTGCCAGCATCCTATCCATTGTCTGCTGGAAAATAGCCGGCGCTACTTTAATTCCATGTAGTAGTCTTTGGTATCTGTACAATGCCTTGTGTGTGTTTATGCATAGTAGTTTTGAACTTTCTTCATCGACTGGAATTTGCAGGTAGGCCTCACTTAGATCAATTTTCGAAAAATATTTTCCGCCATTTAATTTAGTGAATACTTCTTCTGGACTAGGTAGCGGATAGTGGTAGTCCTTTATTGCTGCCTTCAAACCTGTAGAAAAATCAGCACAAGCTCGAATTTCTCCTGATTTCTTTTTAACGTAGACCGTCGGTGCGGCCCATTTGCTGTACTCTACTTTTTTCAATATGCCCGTCTTTTCGAGTCTAGATAATTCTTGGTCAATCTTTTCTATTGACGCTAACGGTACACTCCTTTTTTTCTTAAAAATAGGTTGAACGTCATCCATTATTTTAATATTAGCTGCCATTTTCTTGCATCTTCCGAGACCTGCCAAAAATACTTCGGGGAAACTCGTTTTTACTTTTACTTTTAATTTGTCTGCCTCGGTTGATAAGCTTTTTACATTCTGGCAGTAGGTGCTAATAGGTAGATCTCACAATTCGAACTTTTGCATCCAGCCTGTCCCGAATAGGTTTTTAGTTTTTGCATCATTCCGTTAAATGTTACGTTTGTGATTATTTCACCCTCGAATTTTATCTTTCTCCCCGTAACTGATCTCGCAATTTTATCCGTTTTTAACATGACAGGTTTGTTCAGTTTTCTCCATGTTTGTAGATTTATGATAGTTAAGTCTGAGCCAGAATCCAGCTGTAAACTAACTTTTCTGTTTTGCATTTCAACTTGTACATATTTACTTTTATAAGTCTCATCTGTTTGGTCGGTCCTCGTAATTCTTATTCTGCTTTCTTTTCTATACCAGCAGTGAGAACTTTTTTGACCAATTTTTTTACATGACAGACAAGTTTGAGCCCGATATGTACAGTCTTTAACCCAATGCCAAGACCGACAACGATAGCATGGACTTGGTGGTAGCTTCTTTTTATGCTGATTATAATTTTGTTTTATCTGTTCTTGAGGCCGGAAAATCAGTTCGGCTTGTTTGTGAGGAGGGAAAATTTGTTTGCTTTGTTTGTGAGGAGGGAAAATTTGTTTGTCTTCGTACTTTGCGTATATATGCTATGCCAGCTTGTTCTATGTCTTTAGAGTCTTTTTTTACGCTGACGCATCTCTAGCAGTCTTCGGCTAGTTTTTGAAGTGTCAGATCGTGTTCATTTTCCAATTTAGTAAGTTTTCTACGTCTCATTTCTGCGTCTTTGGTTGAAACCAGGCGTTGGACGTAAATTAAGCATTTGAAGTTGTCGGCGCTGAGTTCCGATAATTTGAAGTCGTCACAATATTTATTAACAATGAATGCGAAAGTTACGCAATCTTCGCTATCCTTTTTTGTAAGGTTCATGCATCTCTATATTTTATGAAATAGTGAAGTATTATGTCTGAAAAGTTCCGTTTGCAATTTTATAGATTCTTTGAACGTTAACTCGCTTGGGAAGGATATAATTAACGAATTTGGTATATTTGCCTGTGCCTAATTTTCTTAATAAAAGGCGTGCTTTACGCGCGTCTGACCAATCTTTGCAGTCAAAATCATATAGATCTTCATACCTTCGGAAGTAATTTGCAAAAGTTTTATCTTCGTCAGGTGCGTCCTTGAAATCTTCGATATTACTCCAAATAGCGTCTTGAAGAGAACTGATTCGTTCTCTGGTTTTTGCTCCTTATTTGCCATTGCACGTATCAATAATCCTTGCATTTCCAGATGTTTCTGTTCGTACCTTTGTTGCTGTTCAAACTGGACTTTGATAAGTTCCATAATGGTTGACTTAACGTATTTTTTTTATGTAACCTGATATTCTGTAGCCTGTGTTTGCAAAAAAAATGTTCCTTTGTTGTCAGTGAAATTTGATATCAAGAAAAGAAAATTTTTCTTTTTTTGTTTTTTTTTAGAATTTAAACGTCGTCCGCTGTTACGTACGACGGATAGCAAAAAAAAATATGTCCTCCGAGTAGGGAGTTTATTTTTCTTTAAGTGTTTTCCAGATCGCCACTTGTTATGTGTGACGTATAGCAAAAAAATAAGTCCTCCGTGTATAGAGTTCGTATTTCCTTTACAGGGGTTTCTTCGTCGTCACTTGTTATGTTGACGAGAGAGGATTTTGTTGTTCGTTCTTCACGTGAGAGTTCGAATCTTCGTCGCCACTGTTATGCTGTGGCGAACAAATTTTTTTTCTTCCACCGAATGAATTCGAATCAATCGTCGCCACTGTTATGGTCCCGTTCCTTGTACCACGGTGATAGTCCAAGGTAGAACCAATAAAGAAGAACTCGAAAGCAGATATGGAATAACACAGATATATTACAAATAGGAATATATACAGAGAAGTCGAAAGTGTTAGTACAATCAATCAGGTTTAGTAGTAATTGTCTGAAAGCGACTCTGATTCGGACTCCCTCTGACTCGACTGACTGACTCGCTCTGACTGACTGACAGACTCCTGAAGGACCTCACTGCAGACTTCAGACTGAACAGTATTTAGTCACCCCCCTCGAGGGTATCATGTGGCACAAGGCTGGTTTAACGTGGGATCTCCGAGCCTGTGGGCTCGGCCAAAATATGCCCTTTGAACCCGTATAAATGGGTTCAGGGTCGGTTTACCTCCCTGAAAGAGACTCCACCCTTCGGCGTAGCCTCGTTCGGGTTCCTCCCCGCCCGAAGGCAAAGAGTTCAACCGATCAGCCAGTCGTCCGACTTCAGACTGAACGGTATTTAGTCACCCCAACCCACGAGGGCATCATGTGGTACGAGGCTGGTTTAACGTGGGATCTCCGATCCCGTGAGCTCGTCCAAAAATATGCCCTTTAAACGGGTTCAGGGTCTCAGTTTATCTCCCCGAAAGAGACTCCGCCCTTCGGCGTAGCCTCGATCGTGTTCCTCCCCACCCGAAGGCAGATTAGCCGGTCACCCGGTCGCCCAACTTCCGACTAAACTCCCAGCTTTCTATTGAGGCGCAGTATTTATTACGTATGGAATAGTCGATTATGTTATTATGGGTAAGGTCCCGTAACTCTTATACTTAAACTTAACTGCTGATTAGGCTGCCTCTGCTGAGTAGGCTATTACTTCGGCTTTCATATTTTGACTACAGCAGCTGTGGTTGAAGACCTACTGTCATTTGTCATTTTTCTTTATAAGCGACTCCCATATTGTATACACACCCGGGGAATACCCAGAAATTCATTCCTTAAGGACACAGAGTGGATAAAGGCTTTAGTTAGATCCAGTGACAGGACCCAAAGAGTAGGTTAAGGCAGTGGAGAACTTGGAGAGAGGAAATAACAGGAGGTAACTGATAACTGACATCAATTAAACATGGCACGTGGAACGAGAACAGTCTACCCCAGTGAGCGAAATAAAGGGTTCAGTTCGACATTCCAAACACCTGAAGAAGACCGGGGCGTACAACGACCGAAATGTTGTAATAAATATGGCAACAAAGATGAGGACAATAATTATCAGAACACCATTGGAAAATTCGTGAACTTAACGAATCAGCACATACGCTAGGCCACAAAAATCTCCTGAGCCGACCAAGCATAGAAATGAATACAATATGGAAACCAGTAATAAGGAGTGCCAGAGAAAAGCGATAATATCAACAAAAAATTGCAATTAGACCTCTGGTAAATACATGCAATGATAACAGCAAAAATTGCAATATGAGCACGGGTAAAAATTGTAAGTGAAGACATTAGGTTTATAATACCCAGAAATTCATACCCAGATGTCCTCAAGGACACATGGCACAGTGGATAAAGGCGTTGGTTAGATCCAGTGACACCGAAAGAGTGAATTCAATACCCACTTAAGTGCAGTACTTGGAGTGTGGAATTAACAGGAGATAACTGACATCCATTAGACATGGCACGTGGAACTAGAAAAGTCTACCCCAGTGAGCGAAATAAAGGGTTCAGTTCGACATCCCAACCACCTGAAGAAGGCCGGAGCGTACAACGGCCGAAACGTTGTAATAAATATGGCGACAAAGATGAGGACAATAGTCCGAATAATGTAAATAGTCTTAATACTTTGTTTAGCTTTTCGAAGGCATATTTCGTTATTCGAACGTGCCTTCTGATTTTGATGTCACAACTTCTGGCCTCCGTTAAAACACTTTGCTGGATTTTGGTGTCTCCAATTTGCAATTCACATATTGAGCTCTTCTTTCCGCTGACAACGATAAATACTGTTTTCTTGGAATTGATGTTTAGTTCTTACTTCTCGATTTCCTTCACTACCTCCTGTAGGTGATTTTGCAGTTTCCTTTCCTGATCTGTAGAGGACCGCGGGGTAAAGATGAAAAGAAAACACGCGCGTTTATATTCCCTGCTAGAAGGTCCAGCTACAATATGAAAATGTCAGACTCGGATTAGGTTAAACTGAAGATAAGGAAGACAAACAAACAAGACTGATATATATTAAAATAAATATGTTTATTAACAACAAATTACAAAGAACATAGACAGTTAACATTGTGTGTGCACATTTGTGCGTGTGTGTGTGTGAACGTTTTGGTGAAGGTTTGTAATGTTCATAGCGTTTTCCAAGAAATGCGAAACGCTGATCTTTTCAGAGCTTACATCTTCTCGCTGAAATGAAGAAAAAAGAGAGAATTACCTCACCTCAACGCGGGATTGAATTCGGCACGAGGGCTGAAGGAAAGCAGAGATCGAGACAAGAGGTCACCGGGTATTTATAGCATGGGGAGAAAGACCCCTGGTGAAGAATTTGGGAATTGAGGAGGAGGTAAATCTGACAATCTGCTACCAACATTGTGTCTCCTTCATATCTTCCGTTGTTAAGATTGTGGCCGCCAATAATGAGTCCAGGCAGGAATTCTAATTCTCTCAGAATCACTTCACTGTAAGTGTTGGATAAGTCTGGCGAGATGACACATCCTTGTCTTACACTCTTTTCTATTTTTGTGTATTTACTCAATTCATTTTCTATCCGCTTACAGGCGGTTTTCTCCCAGTATAAGTTCAGGATTATTTTAACAGAACAGAGGAACGCAATGCATTTTCTACTTAATATAATCGAACAGAATAATTATGAGGATATATATTGATTGATTGATAGATTCGATTTTTTACGGCTTATCAACACTTACGGGTTATTTAAAGTCACAAAAATATTTTTAGTTTGTAATTTTTTTTAGATATGAATGCTTTTGTGATCCAAGTCTTACTAATTAACCCATAGCTTGGAGTAGAATATGTGGATTCCTACCTTTCCCAAAGGTACTTGCGCGTAAGGGAATATAACAAACCAAACAGGAAATGGAATTCGGCTCCCTAACTAACAATTCCTTGCCATTATCCATTACGTCACCTTCATATCCATGCTTACTTCACCTCACTCGTCCTGGGTATAACGATAAACTACATCCGCGTCCTGGGTAAGACGATAAACTACATCCGCGTCCAGGGTAAGACAATAAACTACATCCGCGTCCTGGGTATGACGTTAAACTGCATCCAACAGCAAGGCCTCTGATCAGAAGGTTTTGAGGAGCGTGGAACCACCTCTTAATTGCTGGTGTTCCCAGGTCCACCCTGACCCGGGGTGGTAGCACCTGTTAGGGTCGAAGCTATGGGCAAATAGTTAACCCCTAAACTGGTTTTAAAACACTATGAAAGTGTAAAAATGTTTTAATACCAGAAATACTTTACAAAGAAATTATTACAAGCAATACATTTTTGAAGAATATTTATTAGCATCAATACACTTTTGGAAAAAATTACCAGGTATATATTTACAAAAATAAAATTAATTTACAATAAAAATCTTGTCGGCATTAAACATCCCATTGTTGATTAAACAAAATAAACCAAAGAATATATATTCTATTCATACGATCCTATCCTAAAAATCTTGTTAGTATTAAATAACCAATATGCAGTTAAACAAAATAAGCCAAAGAATATATATTCTATTTATACGAACCTATCCTTAAAATCTTGTTTGCGTTAAATAACTCATTGAGGCTGATATCCTGTAAAACAAAACAAACTAGACCTCGCACTTCCAAAAGGTCACCCATCTAGGTAATGGACAGTCTTGACGTTGCTTAACTTCTGCGTTCTTGCGCGAACAGATCTTTCAGGGCGATGTTACCATAAGCATCGATATAGCAAAATAGCAATTTTTACTAAGTGCGACAAAGTACAGGAAGTTGTAGAGAGCCATTTTCGCCCACGTTCTTAAAGGACACGGTACATAGAAGATATTTACTAACTACATAGGAGCCTGGTATAAAACCACTTTTATGGATACCCTTAAAATTTTTACACTAGTTATAGCCGATAAAACCAGGTTACAGATCGTGGTTGTCTGATTCATAGCCTCTAGTCATTCAAGGAGATTTTTGCTGGATTTAACATGCTCTAAGCAATTATGAATTGCTACATAAATTATCCTGATATTTTAAGCCGTTCGTGCAAATATTTTCCAGTGCACCTTTCTTTCTACGTTCCAGCCCCACGACCTCTACCGCCTGCTGATTGCTAACTGCTCTCTCTGTAGGTAAGTGAAGGCGTACCGGTCAAACTTAATAGCATCACTGCGACTGGGAGTGGGCACCCTACTGTTTCTTCCTCGCCCATTGATTGCCTTGTTTACGCTTGAGAGCATGAAAGTTACCTCCACTTTTCAATGGATTGTTCCCTTGTTAAGTGGATGGCTCTTCCCCCGGCAACAAGACCTCTTGGAGTTGCTGGTAGTTCTACTCAGAGTTCTCCAGCCCCGCCAAAATGGAGAGGAGCTGGGTTGGCCGTAAAAAGCAAACAAAAAAATCAAGTGATAGGGTAAAAAGCGAAAAGTGGATTGGCGGGTGGCTTGACATCAGACGTAGTATTGAGGGTTAAGTTTGTTTGAGTTTTCTTGGGGTGTTTGATTGTATTCTTCGAAAGTTCACCAGCAGGTACTCTTTTCTTGACTATTTGATAAGGATCATATCAGGGGGTAAGAAACATAAACCAAAACAAAACAAAAAAAAAATATGGAAATACGGTAAAACAAAATAGTGGCTAATATTTCTTTCTTTTTCTTTTTCTTTTTCTTTTTTATTTCGGGGTTTAAAACTCAATATTCTCTGTTAAGTTTAATTCATTTTATTTTATTTTATTTTATATTTTAGATATTCTGATGTTTGTAGATGTCATTTTAGAAGAATTAAAAAGTGAACACTTTTTGTTCTGTTCAATTCTAATGCCCTTTTTCTTCTTTTTCTTCTTCTTCTTGCGATTGTTATTTACGATGGAGTCAACGCCATTTTACCGACTCACCCCTTAAATATTAAAAGAAAATGAAGAAGAAAACGGATTCAAACGATAACGTGACTGGACTCACAACTCGGATCACGGCTTTTAGGTACCTGCTTTAAAGGTACCTGCTTTTAAGGTACCTGCTTTTAAGGTACCTGCTTTTACGGTACCTGCTTTAGGAACAAAGCAAAACTGAGTGTTAACTCTTAATAGAGTCTCTTTATAACCTTCTTTTTTCTCTTCCTCATTATTTTTTCTTCTTTTTCTTTTTCCTCTTTTTCATTTTCTTTTTCTTTTCTTCCTTTTTTTCTTTTTCCTCTTCTTCTTCCTTTTTTGTTCTTCTTTTTCTTCTTCCTCTTTTTCTTCTTTCCTTTTCTTCCTCTTTTTCTTCTTTTTCTTCCTCTTTTTCTTCTTCCTCCTCCTTTTCTTTTCGCCCTTTTTTCTTGTTTCCTTTTCTTCCTCTTTTTCTTCTTTTTGTTTTTCTTCCTCTTTTTCTTTTTCCTCCTCCTCTTCCTCTTTTTGTTGTTCTTTTTCTTCTTCTTCTTCTTCCTCTTTTTCTTTTTCTTCCTCTTTTTTTTTACTTTTTCTTTTTCTTCCTCTTTTTCTTCTCCTTCCTCCTTTTCTTCTTCTTCTTCATTTTCTTCATTTTCTTCTTTTTCTTTTTCTTCCTCTTTTTTTTCTTTTTCCTCCTCTTCTCCCTCTTTTTGTTCTTCTTTTTATTCTTTCCTTTTCTTCCTCTGTTTCTTCTTTTTCTTCCTCTTTTTCTTCTTCCCCCTTTTCTTCTTCTTCCTCTTTTTCTTCATTCCTTTTCTTCTCTTTCTATTTCTTTTTCCTCTTTTTTTTCTTCTTTTTGTTCTTGTTCTTCTAAACTAGCCCTGGTTCGATTTTATAAGTATCAATCAAGAGACAATGATGGGACATTGATTTCACAACAGAATCCCCATGATAACAGACACATCGTAACTGCGGCCTTAATTTCATTTCACGACAAAATTGTTAGCAGATGTTTCACTTGACAATGCTAAAGATTCTCGACAATTTCTAGTTTTCTTTCTTTGCAAAACACTACAGATCTGAGATAAAAAAAAAATATAATTTCACGTCAACAATGTAGAGGAGACGTTTCTTATTTGTAAAGATTTGAAAACTCCCTACTGGTGTTTTCGTTCGACTGGAAAAGAAACGAAAATTACGACATATTTGCTTGTTCTTCAGGCAGTGTATTTATATTCACAATAATTTGTCATCTACTATACCGAGCTCCTCTCTCAGCGGGTGTTAAAATATACAGAATCTGTTTTCCAAGCAGACGGGTAAAACCCCAATGCTAAAAGGGACCAACATGCGGGTGGATACTTACAAAATCGGTTCTAAACCAGACCTATGCATACCATTTTAACTCTAGTATAAACTGGATCTATGTCTACCTTTTAGAGTCAAGTGTCAACCCGACATTTTTTGTACCATTTTACCCTGATGTAATTCGAACCTGAGTTTTTGACTCTAATGTAAATCGGGGTTATTCCTACGGATATGGTTGTTGGAAAAAACTGGATATCTGTCTGAAGTTTTTACTTTAGATTAAACAAGATCTATGTGTACTTTTTTTTTTACTCTAATGTAAACCTGAGCTATGTGCAGACCTATGCCTACTTTTTATATTCTGGTGTAAACCGGAGCTATGTCGACATTTTTAACTCTTTTAAATATTGTACCTATGTTTAACTTTTGAGCTCTGGATTAAACCATATCTATGTATAACTTTGACTTCGGTAAACCTGATCTATGTCTACATTTAGACTCTAGAGCTATGATTACCTTTTTGACTTTCGGGTATATCGGAACTTGGCCTACCTTTTTGACTCTAGTTTAAACCAAATATATGTCTAGTTTCTCGACGCTAGTTGTTATGAATAACCAAGAGTGCTCTTCCCTTGTTCCGTTACTTTCTTCTTTGAGAGAGCTATTTCTGTTTACTGGGACTATAAAAGGACACTATACACGAACCTTGTATTCTCAGTTGAATAAAGCTTTCTCAAAGCATACACATGCGTACTTTTGTCATTACACTAGTGTAAATCGAAACTTTGTCTAGCTCTTTGAGACGAGTATCAATCGGGCCTATGTTTCTATTTTTAACTCTCGTTTAAACCGGGCCAATGTCTACCAGTCCTCGGTATGATAATAAATTACATCCGGCAGAAAATTGGAACTTTTTTACTCTAGTTTAAACCGAATCTATGTCTAGTTTCTCGACACTGGTTGTTATGAATAATCAAGAGTACTGTCCCCTTGTTTTGTTACTCTCTTCTTTGAGAGATCTATTTTTATTTACTGGGACTATAAAAGGACATTATACATGAACCTTGTATTCTTAAGGGAATAAATCTTTCTCAAAACCTACACCTACATACTACTGCCATTCCAAACAATTCATGTAAAAAATTCCTATTCATCAATAGTCTCCGTAATATATTTTATGCATTTATAGTCTCCGTAATATACTTTATGCATTTATAGTCTCCGTAATATATTTTATACCTAAAAGCCATTAAAACTTTTCTGATTAAATACTTAGCTTTAATGCATTCGTTATGTTATGATCCCGAGCTATTTTTTCTGTGGGTCCTGTTTGATCAAAAAAATCTCATAATATAAATTCTCCGATAACTAGTTCTTCTAACTAATATAAACGGAATCTATGTCTAGATTCTCGACACTAGTTATTATGAATAATCAAGAGTGCTCTCCTCTTGTTTTGTTACACTTCTCTTTGAGAGAGAGAGATGTTTTTATTTACTGGGACTATAAAAGGACACTATACATGAACCTTGAATAAAGCTTTTCAAAGCCTACACCTGCGTACTTTTGTCATTACACTAGTATAAATCGAACCTATGTCTAGCTCTTTGATGCGAGTATCAATCAGACCTATATTTACATTTTTAACTCCCGTTTAAACCGGACCAATGTCTACTAGTCCTCGGTATGAAATTAAACTACATCCGACAGCAAGGTCTCTGATCTGGAGATTAGAGGTTTTGTCGGGTGTGGAACCACCTCTTAATTGCTGTTTTTATCACGTCCACCCTTACCCGTAGTTATAGCACCTGTTAGGGTCCCAGCTATAGGCAAATATTGAAAACAAAATCAAAACAGTATGAAAGGATAAAAATACAATTTTATAGAATGACCAACAATATATTTTATCTTTAGTTGAAGACACACAATTATGTTTAAAATATATTTAATTAAAGCTATAAAATTTTGTTGGAAATATTTAGATTTCGGAATTAAATAATAATAATAATAATAATAATAATAATAATAATAATAATAATAATAATAATAATAATAATAATAATATGCTGTTAAATCTATTAGTATTTTTGCGCGTGTTTTTTTTTTCCTATACAACGTATACTCACCATTAGATAAAGGAGAAGGTTAGATATGTCGATAAATGAGTCAACTTAAACTAATCCTTGATGAATTTTCCATGAGGACTTAGCAATAGGTTACCCAAGGGAAGATAAATCTCACAGAACAAAGTGAATTTGTTTGACGAACAAGCCGGTCTACAATAATTTTGTTCATTATCTATGTAAATATATATATATATATATATATATATATATATATATATATATATATATATATGTGTGTGTGTGTGTGTGTGTGTGTGTGTGTGTGTGTGTGTGCCTGCGTCTTTTCATACATCTCTACATACCTGCACAAATATATTCACATCTATCTATCTATCTATCTATCTATCTATCTATCTATTAATATCTATCTAGAGAAGTGTGGGCAAGAAAAATGTACTGACAGATAAGAACACACACACACACACACACACACACACATATATATATATATATATATATATATATATATGTATGTATCTATGTACGTATGTATGTATGAATGTATGTATATGTATGCATGTATATATATATATATATATATATACTTGAATTTAGGATATACGGGCAGCAGATCATTATTAAAACATATATGGCCAAATATAACAGACAGTGAATGTCTATTATGTTTTATCATGAGCCTTTCAATATCTATCTATCTGGACACACAGTATGTAGACACAAATGTTCTGTAATTCCGAGAGCTTTCCGCTATACTTTTAGTCATTATCAAGGATGATTTTATTTTTGCTTTAATAAAAACTATTAATAATCAACCAGAAAGCTTTCATCAAATAAAACATTAAAAAAAATCAAGACCATCTTCTAATTAAGATCGTAGAATAATTTGAGGACTTAAACAATAGTTTTCGCCTCGAGAAAGCCGTCAATTTTTTTTTTCTTAGTGGATCAAGCAATAGGGATTTTAGCCAGGTTTCACTTCGGCAAAAAGGGACATGAATTCGAATATCATCGCGTCATATCCTCCGTGTTCGATGCAACGTTGCCTCAGATCAAATGACTTGAATAAACCAATAAGAATAAGAGAATAAGAACAAGAATAAGAAGAATGACTCGAGCAAACCGATAAGAAGCCAAAAGCAGGCTGGGAACGAATTATTACTCATTTCTGAAGAGACGGCGTAGTGTCGACCGAATATGAAACTACATAAATATCTCTTGCTTTCTTCTGTGAACCACAATTCTCAACGGAAAACTTCCAGCTTCGTCATGCTTCGATTAAAATCACTCGCGTGCATTAGACGAAACTTTCCACTTAGCAAGTGCATTTATTTTTAATATGATTTATAATTGTACAACCAAATTTGGAGATCAGACACGACGAATTTGCTAAACAGCTGCTATTCAAAAAAGAACACATACACACACACACACACATACATATATATATATATATATATATATATATATATATATATATATATATATATATATATATATGTACATCTATCTATCTATCTATATATATATATATATATATATATATATACATATATATATATATATATATATATATAAAAGGTTCAAACACTAATATTCCATGGTTATAAGAAATCAGAAAAAAAATAAATCCAGGTATAAAAAATAAAATAAAATTTTGCTTTTTATACCCGGAGTTATATTTTCCGATTTCTTTTTTGAATTTTTAGGTCTGATGAATTGGATTGTGATTACGATTCCAATGTAATAAATTATTACCATCGAATATTAGTGTTTGAACCTTTTATATTATATTCTTACTCTGTCCTGGACATTGAGGTCTAATTGGATTCTATTCTTTTGGAAATATATATATATATATATATATATATATATATATATATATATATATATATATATATATATATATATTGAACGATAAAAAAATATTAAAAAATTAAAATCTTTAGACACACTGGGTTGTAGATTAATATTCTTTCGCTTTTTTATTATTATTTCATTTAGATTCCTCGACTAGTTTCGGCCGAAATGGCCATCATCGGGAGGAGAAATATTTCTACTTGCTGCTAGCAGTAAACTACAGAAATGAATATATATATATATATATATATGTATGTATGTGTGTGTGTGTGTGTGTGTTTCAAATGTCAGCTATAACTCAACATATATCCGTAAAAGGACAATATCAATAGACAAAAGTAAAACTTATCTTAGCCAACGCGTTTTGTCTTCTGACAGACTTTCTCAGAGAAAATGTAAGGATTTTATTTTGCAACAAGTATTTTTTTAAAAAAGTAGCCAACGTACAAATTGGCTTTGGAAAGGAGGAATTCTTTTGAAAACTAACAACATTTTAACTTTTGTCGATAAATTCTTGTTGCAAGACAAAATCTTTACATAAGATGACGAAACGCACCGGCTGAGATAAGTTTTCCTTTTCTCCTTACTTCCGTACACACACACACACACACACATATATATATATATATATATATATATATATATATATATATATATATACTTCTACATAATAGCACCTTTGAATTTGACAACAAAAACTGTATCCAAACCCTGGGTACTGCAATGGGAACAAAAATAGCACCAACATATACCACCCTAACATTACGTTACCTATAAGAAAATCTCTATGAAAGGATAGAACAAATATATGGAGAAAATATAAAAACCCAATTCACTAAATCTTGGAAAAGATACTTAGATGATTGCTTCATTTTCTGGAAATCTTCCACTCTCTACTTCAAAACTTACACCCAAAAATAAAATTCACGCCAAAATATAATCTTAAAAAAATACCATTTTTAGGTTTACTCATTAGAAATAAAAACAACCACATTGTGACGCTATTTGGCTTGCTAAAAAAAAAAAGAAAGAAGAAAAAAAAGAAAGGCCAGAATTAAATTTAGGTGATAAGAAGCCATCACGAAAAGGACACTAAGCGGTGTTATTTTTCTGACAAAGAAAAGTAGTAAAAATTTTTATTTCCATTGTCGAGAAAGGAAGATACTGGATTTAATCTGATTTATGTTACGGGGCTGGTGAAAATTCCAGGTTGATCAAATAACCTGCGAGACAGAATTCTAAAGAGATAAAAATTAATTAAGCACCCGCTGACCGAAGAACGAAAATGTCCATTGGACCACACAGAGTTACAAAAAAACAAAAGACTAAAACATTAGTTATCTACGGAAAGGTCGTTTGGAAAAGGCATTTGTTTTGTTTCGGAACTGGCTAGGATAGCGAAGCTATTTTATCGGATCAGTAATTGGCACCAAGAATGCAAATACGTCCAAATGGCCACCCATTGATCCTGGCGAAAATCTGATTGACGAATTCCAGGTGATTCGGTTAAGATAAAGAGTCTGGGGTGTGCAGTCGTCTCGAAGAGAAGAAGGAAAAGGAAAAGAAAAGGAAAAAAAAAAGGGAAGATAAATTTTTCTTTCTTTGAGCAGGATTTTTTAAACCGAGGCTAGTCTGGCCGCATCCACGCCGCTGAGCGCCCATTGGCTGAATGGTGACATGAGCGTTAGGCGGAGGTAATCATGTGAAGAAGAACGGGAGGCCTGTTGCGCCCCCCTGAAGGGATAAGTGTGAGATGCCACTGTGAGAGAGAGGGGGAACCCGTTGATACCCTCTGAGGGTATGGGTGAGATACCAATATGAGAACAGAAGAAGGTGGGAAGACGGAAGACTTCCAAAAATGGAAAATAATAAAATTTTCCTGACCGAAAACAAAGAAGTGGATTGTGGGTTTAGAATTATCAAGGAACCTCAAACCCCGACAAGCCCACCCCAGTTTTGGTCGGCGTCCATATAAGCAGAGTCGCAGCGAGTTCAGTTCGAGTTCTAGTGGAGAGGCAGTTGAGTGAAGTTCGCAGTTGGAGTTACACTCGCCTCGCAGATAGCTGACTTGAAAGATTCCAGGCATCACGACCTCAACTTCTAGCCAAGAACAATTTATTTTTGAAGAACGACTTAGACTCATACCACCAAAACAAGTTTTACGAATATCGCCTGAAGATACACCAAGAACCAGTTTCTTAAAGAACAAACAACTTAAGATGTTAAGCCTCGCCAAACAAACACAAAGTGTCACGAATCCATATAGCGGGTGGGGAAGAAGACGCAGTCCTGTATTCAGCAACCATATATAAAATATTGTTATCCTTTTTTAACACATTTGAAATTTTCGAGTTATTATTTTATTTTATTTTACATATACTTGTGCGATATCACCCTTGTTCGAACTCGACTTGCATTACGGCCCGGCGACTGATTGATTTCGTCTGCCTAAGATCAAATCACAACGTGGGTATGTTAGACTGGAAATCAAAACAGTTACTTCGGTAACCAGACGTTGGAGGCGAGCTGGGAACGACAAGGCTGATATCGAATCTAACCAGATTCCCATCCGAATCACCAAAAGGTTAGAACGTCACATTTGTTGCCGCGACCATTACCAAGCCAGTTGGTCGTCACAGAACAGGATAGCACGACGGACGCGGCCAGGCAGACGTCACATTTGGCGCAGCGACACCAGGGGGACCTCACAACATAATCACAGATATCTACCACAAACTTACAGACATCCAACAATATCTTCATTTCAAGAGCCATCACCCAAAAAGTAGCCTAAAATCCCTCCCCTATTCTCTAGCACGTAGAATTTGTACAATAGTGACTGATAAACACCTCCGAAAAACCGGCCTAGAACTACATAAAACTCTCAAAAAACGAGGCTATCCCACAACACTAATAAACAAAGGTTGTGAACTCGTAAAACAAATTCCTCTAGACCAACTTAGAAATAAAAAGAAACGTAACGTCGAACAAACTCTAGCATATGTCTCAACATACAACAAAAATAATCCAGAAATATTCACAGGAATTACAAAAAATTTAGACATAGTGAGCAAGAATAATAAACTGAAAAATATGCTAAAAACAACCAAAATAATTAAAAGCAAACGCCAATCTAAAAACCTAAAACACATATTAGCCTCATCGAAATTTAACCAATATGCAACAAAATGTGGGATTTGTGACAACATTATAGAAGTAAACTCCTACACTTTTGAAAATCCCAAAACGACATTTATAATAAATAAAAATTTAAACTACAACTCCAAAAATATGATTTATGTACAAAATACAAGAAGTCATATATAGGTATCAGCCAACAACTGAACAACAGGGTCTCCCGACACAAAAGAAATATAAAATTACCAGACAACAGAAAGCTTTTTGTATCACAACACATTTTAAATGTGACCAGGGTAAATTTAGAATTATGCCAATATCTCAAAGAGACAATTATTCTTACCTACGCTTTTTTCCAGTCTTTCTTTCCGCCTCTCTCTCAATCTTACATACGCTTTTTTCCTGTCTTTCTTCCCACCTCTCTCTCTCTCTCTCTCTCTCTCTCTGAATCTTATATACGCTTTTTTCCTGTCTTTCTTTTCGTCTCTCTCTCAATGTTACATACGCTTTTTTCCTTTCTGCCCACCTCTTTCTCTCTCTCAATCTCACATACGCTTTTTGCCTGTCTTTCTTTCCGCCTCTCTCTCTCTCTCTCAATCTTACGCCTTTTTCCTTCCATTCTGTCCACCTCTCTCTCTCTCTCTCTCTCAATCTCACATACGCTTTTTTCCTGTCTTTCTTTCCGCCTCTCTCTCAATCTTACATACGCTTTTTTCCTTTCTTTCTGTCCACCTCTCTCTCTCTCTCTCTCTCTCTCTCTCTCAGTCTCACATATGATTTTTTCCTGTCTTTTTTCCGCCTCTTTCTCAATCTTACATACGCTTTTTTCCTTTCTTTCTGTCCACCTCTCTCTCGCTCTCTCTCTCTCTCTCTCTCTCTCTCTCTCTCTCTCTCAATCTCACATATGCTTTTTTCCTCTCTTTCTTTCCGCCTCTTTCTCAATCTTACATACGCTTTTTTCCTTTCTTTCTGTCCACCACTCTCTCTCAATCACACATACGCTTTTTTCTTGTCTTTCTTTCCGCCTCTCTCTCATTCTTACATACACTCTTTTCCTTTCTTTCTGTCCACCTCTCTCTGTCTCTCAATCTCACCCACGCTTTTTTCCTATCTTTCTTTCCGCCTCTCTCTCAATCTTACATACGCTTTTTTCCTTTCTTTCTGTCCACCTCGCCCACTCACTCTCTCTCTCTCTTTCTCTCTCTCTCAATCACACAGACGCTTTTTTCCTGTCTTTCTTTCCGCCCCTCTCTCAATCTTACATACGCTTTTTTCCTTTCTTTCTGTCCACCTCTCTCTCTCTCTCTCTCTCTCTCTCTCTCAGTCTCACATATGCTTTTTTCCTGTCTTTCTTTCCGCATCTTTCTCAATCTTACATACGCTTTTTTCCTTTCTTTCTGTCCACCTCTCTCTCTCTCTCTCTCTCTCTCAGTCTCACATATGCTTTTTTCCTGTCTTTCTTTCCGCCTCTTTCTCAATCTTACACACGCTTTTTTCCTTTCTTTCTTTCCTCCTCTCTCTCTCTCAATATTACATACGCTTTTTCCTTTCTTTCTGTCCACCTCTCTGTCTCTCAATCTCACATACGCTTTTTTCCTGTTTTTCTTTCTGTTGAAACTTGACTAATGCATGGAATAATAACGCAACACAAAATGTATTGACACAAGAAAGTGTACACAATATTTACATATAGTCTTCTGTATATTCCTGGGAAGACCGTTCCTGGAATGTGTGTTGACTGAGTCGCAGTCGGGCAGAGTCTCTGGATTGAATCTCTCGATTCCTCCCCTCTCTTCCCGGTACCAACCATATTTATATGGTCGGTACTCCACTATTCAAATCAGGTGGATTCTACCACAACACCCCACTCCCAAGCCTTGGAATCCCTTTTGGATTTCAAACTGGCTTTCTATATGGGTTGAGGATTATGGCTATTTCTTTGTAGATCCATTTGCATAATTTTAATATTTTTTTCGTTTCGGATTCACGTCTAATGGTTCCGTGAATTTTCGTTTCCCACCGGATCTTCTCGGTTCAGGAATATTCTGCGGAGGTTCTACTTGAAACATATCATACATTACATCAATGGGATCTTCCTCCTCCTCCGGTATACTCTCTTCATTCTCTAGAACGTAACATTTTTTAAGTTGGTTCTGGTGCCTTTTATGACTATTCTTCGGCCCTTTAATTATGTAAATCAGGTCGCCGATTCTCTTGTCCACTATACCTCGCTTCCAGAACTCAACGTTGTTTTTGTAGCACTTGAAAAACACCTTCTCTCCGGAAGTGTATCTTTTTCTCGCTGTATACATAGTATTCTTTACTCTATTTTTTCCTGGCAAAGCTTGTCAAACACTGACTTAACTTTCCTAGCGAACATTAGTTCAGCTGGTGCCATGTTTGAGTGTGTTCTCTGGTTTGGCGTAATTCTGTATACCTGTAGGAATTGCTGAAGCACCTTTTCCGTTGGAACTCCTGAGGCTTTCTTCAGCGCGCGCTTTAAAGTATCGACAAACCTTTCTGCGAGTCCATTGGACCTCGGATGATACGGCGGCGTCGTTATGTGGTTAATTTGATATAACTCACAAAATTCCTTAAATTCTTCAGAAGCGAATTGTGTACCATTGTCACTCACAATACACTCTGGCACACCGAACCGTACAAATAGTTCATGCAAAAAAGTTGTTGTGGTATTGGACGTAAGCTTTTTGCAGCGTAGTACTTCCGGCCATTTTGTAAAACTATCTACCACTATTAAGTAGTAATAATCTTCTACTGGACCAGCGAAATCACTATGTAATCTTGTCCACGGATGATCCGTCTTGGGCCATGGTTTGTGTACTATAGGTGGTGCCTTAGCTGCTAACGCACACCCTTTACATCGCTGAACCATGTTTGCGATATTCACATCCATCCCTTTCCAATATACAAAGCTTCGCATTAAGCTTTTTGTTCTATTAACCCCCGGGTGACACATATGAAAGTCCCGTAGTATACTTTTCTGCAACTTTTTTGGTACTACTACTCTCTCACCATATAATAAAAATCCGTCACAAATTGAATAAATCTCCTGCACTTTTTTGTCATTTGCTACCATTTTGCTTTTTATTTCTAAAATGAAATCATCGCTTTCAGCTTCTTTTTTTATTTCCTTTGCTGTAACCGGTAGCTCTCTTAAAATGTTGTTTACCATGCTTTTCACCTCATAATCTGCTCTGATATTTGCAATAATTGATTCTTCGAATCTTTCTTCTTGACTCGGTACGAGTCTTGATAAACTATCCGCATGAATTATATTTTTGGATGATAGGTGCTTTATGTGAAAATCATAATTGAGAAGAATGGTTCCCCATCTCAACAGACGATTTGCCGTATAAACGGGTAACCCTTTCTTTGAACCAAAAATAGTGATCAGAGGTTTATGATCCGTTTCAAGAATAAAATGTCTGCCGTGGATGTATCTGTGAAATTTTGTTATAGCAAAAATGATACTCAGCGCCTCTTTTTCTATCTGTGAGTAACTTCTTTCTCCTGGAAGTAAATTTCTCGAAGCATGTGCAATTGGTTTTCTAGAACCATCTGGCATTATGTGTTGAATACACGCTCCTATCCCGTATGAACTGGCGTCACTTGCCACTACAATATCAAGTTTTGGATTGTAACGGGTTAAAAAGAAGTCTGATGTAAGCATTTTCTTTATTTCATAAAAGGCTTTCTGACATTCTACCGTCCATTCCCATGCCTTGTCTTTTTTTAGTAGTTCATTCAACGGAGCTCTTAGATTCTACAGTCCTTTAATGAACGCTTGATATTGCGAGCCCCAGAAAACTCTGTAGCATCGCCATATTAGTGGGCGTCGGCATGTCTCTAATCGCAATGGACCTTTCCCGATCTGGGCATCTGCCATTTTTGTTGATTATGTGAACTAAATACTTCATTTCCTCCAAACCAAATTCGCACTTTGACTCTTTGACTTTAAATCCAAAGTCCTGAATCTTTTTAAATACTTGATTGAGATGCTCTCGATGTTCGTCGACGGTTTCGCTCCTTACTATGATGTCGTCTGAGTAAGCGCACGCAAAGTCTAAATCATTCAACATGACGTCCATAGCCTGTTGAAAAATGGCCGGTGCCACTTTAATACCAAAAGGAAGCCTGTTGTACTTGAATAACCCTCTATGCGTGTTTATCCCTAGTAACTTCGAACATTCTTCTTCGATGGGAATTTGGAGATAGGCATCTGATAAGTCGATTTTTGAAAATATAACTCCATCATTTAGCTTGTTAAAAATCTCCTCCGGACTCGGTAACGGGTAATGGTAGTCCTTGATTACCGAGTTCAACCCTGTCGAAAAATCAACACAGACTCTGATTTGGTTTGATTTCTTTTTTATGCACACAATCGACGCAGCCCATGAATTAGATTCTACTTTCGAAATAATTCCAATTTTTTCCAACCTATCAAGTTCTTCGTTAATTTTCTCTACACTTGCGAAAGGCACGTTACGCTTCTTTTTAAAAATTGACATAGTATTTTCCTTTAATTCAAATTTAGCTTCAAATTTGTTACATCTTCCAAGACCAGGTGTGAAGGTTTCCGGAAACTTTTTCTTTAATTCATCTTTAATGTCCTGTCTTGTTTGCGTATTACTTTCTACTTTTCTGCAGAATGAGTTTAACGGTTTATCCCACAATTCGAATGTTTCAATAAAATCTGTACCCATCAAGTTTTCTCCATTTTTCAAAATGAAAACTTTTATTTTTTTAACGATCCCGTTCAATTTCATGGGAAGTACAACCTCACCTTCGAAGTTAATTTCCTTTCCAGTTACCGTTCGAGCGCGTTTCAAGGACTTCATTATTGTAGGACTTTTTAAAATTTTCCATGTTTTATAGTTCATTATTGTTAAATCTGAACCCGAATCGAGTTGAAATTTGATATTCTTTTTAAATATTTCAGTTGTCACATATTTCCTCAAATCTCTATCTGATTTGATATTCGAATTTGTTTGTCTAATTCGGCTATTGAATTTTTTCGTTTTACAACACGATCCTTTGTGTCCCTTCTTGTGGCACACAAAACATTTCTTATTTCTATATGGGCAATTTACCTCCCAGTGTCTTTCGTTGCAACGTCTGCAATTATATGATGGAACCTTTTTTTTCTCCTCGTTCTTATTTAATTTTTCTTGTCTATTTTTAAAATACGCCGAATTTTTACTCCAATTTTTTTTCTGATGGGTAATTTGACTGTTTTTTTTATTTTATTAATATAAGCAATGCCAGCTTCTTCGATTTTTTGAGACTCTTTCTTTAAACTTACGGCCCGCTGACACTCCTCTGCTAACTTTTTCAGTGTAAGGTTTTGTTCAGATTCGAGTTTAGACAAAACTCTACGTCTTATTTCGGCACTCCTACTGGATACCAGTCCTTGAGCAAAAATTAAGCACTTAAATTCTTCAACCGTAATCTCTGCCAATCTGAAATTGTCACAATGTCTATTCACTATAGCTGCATATGTTAAGTAATCCTGATCGTCGGATTAAGTGACATTCATGCATAACCATCGCTCATGCCAAAGCGACATATTTGCTCCAAACAGCTCTTTTAGCAATTTCACTGTTTCCGAGAATTCCAATTCATTCGTTCTTCTCGGTAGAATAAAATCTACAAATTTGCTATGTTCTGCTGTACCTAGCTTTCTTAGTAATAGACTGACTTTTCTTGAATTCGACCAGTTTTCACAGTCCGTGTAGAAAATATCTGCATATCGTTTAAAATACGCTTCAAACGTTTTTTCTTCGTCTGGCACATAGTTGAAAGTTTCCAGCGAATTAAATATGGTGTTATAAGAATATGAAGAATTTTCCTCATTTGCCTGATTGTTGTTTAATTTACACACGCTTTTTTCTTTTCTTTCTGTCCACCTCTCTCTCTCTCTCTCTCTCTCTCTCTCAATCTCACATATGCTTTTTTCCTCTCTTTCTTTCCGCCTCTTTCTCAATATTACATACGCTCTTTTCCTTTCTTTCTGTCCACCTCTCTCTGTCTCTCTCTCTCTCAATCTCACATATGCTTTTTTCCTCTCTTTCTTTCCGCCTCTTTCTCAATCTTACATACGCTTTTTTCCTTTCTTTCTGTCCACCTCTCTCTCTCTCTCTCTCTCTCTCTCTCTCTCTCTCTCTCTCTCTCTCAATCTCACATACGCTTTTTCCCTGTGTTTCTTTCCGTCTCTCTCTCAATCTCACATACGCTTTTTTTCCTGTCTTTCTTTCGGTCTCTCTCTCAATCTTACATACGCTTTTTTCCTTTCTTTCTGTCCACTTCTCTCTCTCAATCTCACATACGCTTTTTTCCTGTCTTTCTTTCCGCCTCTCTCTCAATCTTACATACGCTTTTTTTCTTTCTTTCCGCCCACCTCTCACTCTCTCTCTCTCTCTCCCTCTCTCTCTCTCTCTCAATCTCACATACGCTTTTTTCCTGTCTTTCTTTCCGCCTCTCTCTCAATATTACATACGCTTTTTTTCTTTCTTTCCGCCCACCTCTCACTCTCTCTCTCTCTCCCTCTCTCTCTCTCTCAATCTCACATACGCTTTTTTCCTCTCTTTCTTTCCGCCTCTCTCTCAATATTACATACGCTTTTTTCCTTTCTTTATGTCCACCTCTCTCTCTCTCTCTCTCTCTCTCTCTCTCAATCTCACATACTCTTTTTCCTGTCTTTCTTTCCGCCTCTCTCTCAATCTCACATACGCTTTTTTCCTGTCTTTCTTTCTGCCTCTCTCTCAATATTAGATACGCTTTTTTCCTGTCTTTCTTTCGGTCTCTCTCTCAATCTTACATACGCTTTTTTCCTTTCTTTCTGTCCACTTCTCTCTCTCAATCTCACATACGCTTTTTTCCTGTCTTTCTTTCCGCCTCTCTCTCAATCTTACATACGCTTTTTTTCTTTCTTTCCGCCCACCTCTCACTCTCTCTCTCTCCCTCTCTCTCTCTCTCTCTCTCAATCTCACATACGCTTTTTTCCTGTCTTTCTTTCCGTCTCTCTCTCAATATTACATACGCTTTTTTTCTTTCTTTCCGCCCACCTCTCACTCTCTCTCTCTCTCTCCCTCTCTCTCTCTCTCTCAATCTCACATACGCTTTTTTCCTGTCTTTCTTTCCGCCTCTCTCTCAATATTACATACGCTTTTTTCCTTTCTTTATGTCCACCTCTCTCTCTCTCTCTCTCTCTC
>OZ010603.1:64879434-64891934 GCA_963932145.1 Acanthosepion lycidas | reverse complement strand
GAAATTACTTTGCATTCATTCAGTTAACAACAAAGCAAAATTTGAAATCGATTGCATAGCATTTCAATATTAATTTTATTAATAAATAAAATATGTATAACTCAATTTAAAAAAATGTTGTTACTGTTTTATTTTTACTTGTAAAATTTGATTTTTTTTCACAATTTAAATGTTATTTTCAGTGCAGAAATTTTTCTTCAAACGTAAGGTTAAAAAAAAATTTGTAAGTTATTTTTTTTTTAAATTTACTAACCAGGTTCACTTAAAATTAGAACGAATTACATCACTTCTGCGCTACCGTACGATAAATTCCCTTGACGTAAGTTGTCAATATATTGACGCCCATCAATTAACACCCTTCAATCACGCACCTAAGCAAGCACTACGGTTGGAAATATCTCTATTAAAAAAATTTCTGCTAAAAAGTAAGTAATGTTTCTTTCAAATTACATTAAGTATACTTTAATCATTCTAAATTTCCTAAGATAACAAAAAAAAAAGTGTAACTGAATTTTAATTGATTTTTGAACTAATTTTGATTTTTTGTTTACAAATTCGGGCAGAAATGGCCGATAAATCGAATTTACTAATTTTTTTTTTATTCAAGAAAAACGAGATTTTTATATAATTTTTTAAAAATTTATAGGAAGGATTAAAAAATCTGAAAAAATATTCAGAAAATACTTTGCTCTTCCCTCTTTAATTTTAACATAAACATTTATACGTTAAACATTTTTTTTTTAATTTGGGGACCTTTTTTCTCCAGGGTATACCACTTTTTTAGCGTTACCAGGGACAAGCCTAATTTAAAGACTCACACGTGAAAACCTCATAATAGTAAGAACTAAACAAAAGATGTCATCATTTTGGACGGCATCGGAAATTTAATATATTTATTTAACCCTAGAACACTAACCATGGATATATAGTACCCAGCGCAATTTCCTAAGATAACAAAAAAAAAAGTGTAACTGAATTTTAATTGATTTTTGAACTAATTTTGATTTTTTGTTTACAAATTCGGGCAGAAATGGCCGATAAATCGAATTTACTAATTTTTTTTTTATTCAAGAAAAACGAGATTTTTATATAATTTTTTAAAAATTTATAGGAAGGATTAAAAAATCTGAAAAAATATTCAGAAAATACTTTGCTCTTCCCTCTTTAATTTTAACATAAACATTTATACGTTAAACATTTTTTTTTTAATTTGGGGACCTTTTTTCTCCAGGGTATACCACTTTTTTAGCGTTATCTAATTTAAAGACTCACACGTGAAAACCTCATAATAGTAAGAACTAAACAAAAGATGTCATCATTTTGGACGGCATCGGAAATTTAATATATTTATTTAACCCTAGAACACTAACCATGGGTATATAGTACACAGCGCAATTTTTTTCTATTTTTAATTACAATTTTTAGTACCTGATTTTCTTACCTAAATATGTTTTTCAGTTCGTATTAATGTTAACTCAAAGTACAAAGTTTGAAGTGCCTGTCTGTAAAATATTTCAAATAAAGATTTATATTTAATATTTTTTTTGATATTTTCAAAATCGGGTATGATATACCCATGGTTAGTAATGGTGTAACTTTAACTGATGGTTAGTGTTCTAAAGTTAAATATTCATATGTGAAAACCTAATAATAGGACTGAACAAAATATGCCATCATTTTGGACGGCCTGGGTAAACTAGTATATTTATATATTTAAAGACTCACATGGGAAAACCTTCTAATAATAGTAAGGACTTAACAAAATATGCCATCATTTTGGACGGCCTGGGTAAACTAGTATATTTATATATTTAAAGACTCACATGGGAAAACCTTCTAATAATAGTAAGGACTTAACAAAATATGCCATCATTTTGGACGGCCTGGGTAAACTAGTATATTTATATATTTAAAGACTCACATGGGAAAACCTTCTAATAATAGTAAGGACTTGACAAAATATGCCATCATTTTGGACGGCCTGGGTAAACTAGTATATTTATATATTTAAAGACTCACATGGGAAAACCTTCTAATAATAGTAAAGACTTAACAAAATATGCCATCATTTTGGACGGCCTGGGTAAACTAGTATATTTATATATTTAAAGACTCACATGTGAAAACCTTCTAATAATAGTAAGGACTTAACAAAATATGCCATCATTTTGGACGGCCTGGGTAAACTAGTATATTTATATATTTAAAGACTCACATGTGAAAACCTTCTAATAATAGTAAGGACATAAAAAAATATGCCATCATTTTGGACGGCCTGGGTAAACTAGTATATTTATATATTTAAAGACTCACATGTGAAAACCTTCTAATAATAGTAAGGACTTAACAAAATATGCCATCGTTTTGGACGGCCTGGGTAAACTAGTATATTTATATATTTAAAGACTCACATGTGAAAACCTTCTAATAATAGTAAGGACTTAACAAAATATGCCATCATTTTGGACGGCCTGGGTAAACTAGTATATTTATATATTTAAAGACTCACATGTGAAAACCTTCTAATAATAGTAAGGACTTAACAAAATATGCCATCATTTTGGACGGCCTGGGTAAACTAGTATATTTATATATTTAAAGACTCACATGGGAAAACCTTCTAATAATAGTAAGGACTTAACAAAATATGCCATCATTTTGGACGGCCTGGGTAAACTAGTATATTTATATATTTAAAGACTCACATGTGAAAACCTTCTAATAATAGTAAGGACTTTACAAAATATGCCATCATTTTGGACGGCATGGGTAAACTAGTATATTTATATATTTAAAGACTCACATGGGAAAACCTTCTAATAATAGTAAGGACTTAACAAAATATGCCATCATTTTGGACGGCCTGGGTAAACTAGTATATTTATATATTTAAAGACTCACATGTGAAAACCTTCTAATAATAGTAAGGACATAACAAAATATGCCATCATTTTGGACGGCCTGGGTAAACTAGTATATTTATATATTTAAAGACTCACATGTGAAAACCTTCTAATAATAGTAAGGACTTAACAAAATATGCCATCATTTTGGACGGCATGGGTAAACTAGTATATTTATATATTTAAAGACTCACATGTGAAAACCTTCTAATAATAGTAAGGACTTAACAAAATATGCCATCATTTTGGACGGCCTGGGTAAACTAGTATATTTATATATTTAAAGACTCACATGTGAAAACCTTCTAATAATAGTAAGGACATAACAAAATATGCCATCATTTTGGACGGCCTGGGTAAACTAGTATATTTATATATTTAAAGACTCACATGTGAAAACCTTCTAATAATAGTAAGGACTTAACAAAATATGCCATCATTTTGGACGGCATGGGTAAACTAGTATATTTATATATTTAAAGACTCACATGTGAAAACCTTCTAATAATAGTAAGGACTTAACAAAATATGCCATCATTTTGGACGGCCTGGGTAAACTAGTATATTTATATATTTAAAGACTCACATGTGAAAACCTTCTAATAATAGTAAGGACTTAACAAAATATGCCATCATTTTGGACGGCATGGGTAAACTAGTATATTTATATATTTAAAGACTCACATGTGAAAACCTTCTAATAATAGTAAGGACTTAACAAAATATGCCATCATATTGGACGGCCTGGGTAAACTAGTATATTTATATATTTAAAGACTCACATGTGAAAACCTTCTAATAATAGTAAGGACATAACAAAATATGCCATCATTTTGGACGGCCTGGGTAAACTAGTATATTTATATATTTAAAGACTCACATGTGAAAACCTTCTAATAATAGTAAGGACTTAACAAAATATGCCATCATTTTGGACGGCATGGGTAAACTAGTATATTTATATATTTAAAGACTCACATGTGAAAACCTTCTAATAATAGTAAGGACATAACAAAATATGCCATCATTTTGGACGGCCTGGGTAAACTAGTATATTTATATATTTAAAGACTCACATGTGAAAACCTTCTAATAATAGTAAGGACTTAACAAAATATGCCATCATTTTGGACGGCATGGGTAAACTAGTATATTTATATATTTAAAGACTCACATGTGAAAACCTTCTAATAATAGTAAGGACTTAACAAAATATGCCATCATTTTGGACGGCCTGGGTAAACTAGTATATTTATATATTTAAAGACTCACATGTGAAAACCATCTAATAATAGTAAGGACTTAACAAAATATGCCATCATTTTGGACGGCCTGGGTAAACTAGTATATTTATATATTTAAAGACTCACATGTGAAAACCTTCTAATAATAGTAAGGACTTTACAAAATATGCCATCATTTTGGACGGCCTGGGTAAACTAGTATATTTATATATTTAAAGACTCACATGTGAAAACCTTCTAATAATAGTAAGGACTTAACAAAATATGCCATCATTTTGGACGGCATGGGTAAACTAGTATATTTATATATTTAAAGACTCACATGTGAAAACCTTCTAATAATAGTAAGGACTTAACAAAATATGCCATCATTTTAGACGGCCTGGGTAAACTAGTATATTTATATATTTAAAGACTCACATGTGAAAACCTTCTAATAATAGTAAGGACTTAACAAAATATGCCATCATTTTGGACGGCCTGGGTAAACTAGTATATTTATATATTTAAAGACTCACATGTAAAAACCTTCTAATAATAGTAAGGACTTAACAAAATATGCCATCATTTTGGACGGCCTGGGTAAACTAGTATATTTATATGTTTAAAGACTCACATGTGAAAACCTTCTAATAATAGTAAGGACTTAACAAAATATGCCATCATTTTGGACGGCATGGGTAAACTAGTATATTTATATATTTAAAGACTCACATGTGAAAACCTTCTAATAATAGTAAGGACTTAACAAAATATGCCATCATTTTGGACGGCATAGGTAAACTAGTATATTTATATATTTAAAGACTCACATGTGAAAACCTTCTAATAATAGTAAGGACTTAACAAAATATGCCATCATTTTGGACGGCATGGGTAAACTAGTATATTTATATATTTAAAGACTCACATGTGAAAACCTTCTAATAATAGTAAGGACTTAACAAAATATGCCATCATTTTGGACGGCATGGGTAAACTAGTATATTTATATATTTAAAGACTCACATGGGAAAACCTTCTAATAATAGTAAGGACTTAACAAAATATGCCATCATTTTGGACGGCATGGGTAAACTAGTATATTTATATATTTAAAGACTCACATGTGAAAACCTTCTAATACTAGTAAAGACTTAACAAAATATGCCATCATTTTGGACGGCATGGGTAAACTAGTATATTTATATATTTAAAGACTCACATGGGAAAACCTTCTAATAATAGTAAGGACTTAACAAAATATGCCATCATTTTGGACGGCATGGGTAAACTAGTATATTTATATATTTAAAGACTCACATGGGAAAACCTTCTAATAATAGTAAGGACTTAACAAAATATGCCATCATTTTGGACAGCATGGGTAAACTAGTATATTTATATATTTAAAGACTCACATGGGAAAACCTTCTAATAATAGTAAGGACTTCACAAAATATGCCATCATTTTGGACGGCCTGGGTAAACTAGTATATTTATATATTTAAAGACTCACATGTGAAAACCTTCTAATAATAGTAAGGACTTAACAAAATATGCCATTATTTTGGACGGCCTGGGTAAACTAGTATATTTATATATTTAAAGACTCACATGTGAAAACCTTCTAATAATAGTAAGGACTTAACAAAATATGCCATCATTTTGGACGGCATGGGTAAACTAGTATATTTATATATTTAAAGACTCACATGTGAAAACCTTCTAATAATAGTAAGGACTTAACAAAATATGCCATTATTTTGGACGGCCTGGGTAAACTAGTATATTTATATATTTAAAGACTCACATGTGAAAACCTTCTAATAATAGTAAGGACTTAACAAAATATGCCATCATTTTGGACGGCATGGGTAAACTAGTATATTTATATATTTAAAGACTCACATGGGAAAACCTTCTAATAATAGTAAGGACTTAACAAAATATGTCATCATTTTGGACGGCCTGGGTAAACTAGTATATTTATATATTTAAAGACTCACATGTGAAAACCTTCTAATAATAGTAAGGACTTAACAAAATATGCCATCATTTTGGACGGCATGGGTAAACTAGTATATTTATATATTTAAAGACTCACATGTGAAAACCTTCTAATAATAGTAAGGACTTAACAAAATATGCCATCATTTTGGACGGCATGGGTAAACTAGTATATTTATATATTTAAAGACTCACATGTGAAAACCTTCTAATAATAGTAAGGACTTAACAAAATATGCCATCATTTTGGACGGCATGGGTAAACTAGTATATTTATATATTTAAAGATTCACATGTGAAAACCTTCTAATAATAGTAAGGACTTAACAAAATATGCCATCATTTTGGACGGCCTGGGTAAACTAGTATATTTATATATTTAAAGACTCACATGTGAAAACCTTCTAATAATAGTAAGGACTTAACAAAATATGCCATCATTTTGGACGGCATGGGTAAACTAGTATATTTATATATTTAAAGACTCACATGGGAAAACCTTCTAATAATAGTAAGGACTTAACAAAATATGTCATCATTTTGGACGGCATGGGTAAACTAGTATATTTATATATTTAAAGACTCACATGGGAAAACCTTCTAATAATAGTAAGGACTTAACAAAATATGCCATCATTTTGGACAGCATGGGTAAACTAGTATATTTATATATTTAAAGACTCACATGGGAAAACCTTCTAATAATAGTAAGGACTTCACAAAATATGCCATCATTTTGGACGGCCTGGGTAAACTAGTATATTTATATATTTAAAGACTCACATGTGAAAACCTTCTAATAATAGTAAGGACTTAACAAAATATGCCATTATTTTGGACGGCCTGGGTAAACTAGTATATTTATATATTTAAAGACTCACATGTGAAAACCTTCTAATAATAGTAAGGACTTAACAAAATATGCCATTATTTTGGACGGCCTGGGTAAACTAGTATATTTATATATTTAAAGACTCACATGTGAAAACCTTCTAATAATAGTAAGGACTTAACAAAATATGCCATCATTTTAGACGGCCTGGGTAAACTAGTATATTTATATATTTAAAGACTCACATGTGAAAACCTTCTAATAATAGTAAGGACTTAACAAAATATGCCATTATTTTGGACGGCATGGGTAAACTAGTATATTTATATATTTAAAGACTCACATGTGAAAACCTTCTAATAATAGTAAGGACTTAACAAAATATGCCATCATTTTGGACGGCCTGGGTAAACTAGTATATTTATATATTTAAAGACTCACATGGGAAAACCTTCTAATAATAGTAAGGACTTAACAAAATATGCCATCATTTTGGACGGCATGGGTAAACTAGTATATTTATATATTTAAAGACTCACATGTGAAAACCTTCTAATAATAGTAAGGACTTAACAAAATATGCCATCATTTTGGACGGCATGGGTAAACTAGTATATTTATATATTTAAAGACTCACATGTGAAAACCTTCTAATAATAGTAAGGACTTAACAAAATATGCCATCATTTTGGACGGCATGGGTAAACTAGTATATTTATATATTTAAAGACTCACATGTGAAAACCTTCTAATAATAGTAAGGACTTAACAAAATATGCCATCATTTTGGACGGCATGGGTAAACTAGTATATTTATATATTTAAAGACTCACATGGGAAAACCTTCTAATAATAGTAAGGACTTAACAAAATATGCCATCATTTTGGACGGCATGGGTAAACTAGTATATTTATATATTTAAAGACTCACATGTGAAAACCTTCTAATAATAGTAAGGACTTAACAAAATATGCCATCATTTTGGACGGCATGGGTAAACTAGTATATTTATATATTTAAAGACTCACATGTGAAAACCTTCTAATAATAGTAAGGACTTAACAAAATATGCCATCATTTTGGACGGCCTGGGTAAACTAGTATATTTATATATTTAAAGACTCACATGTGAAAACCTTCTAATAATAGTAAGGACTTAACAAAATATGCCATCATTTTGGACGGCCTTGGTAAACTAGTATATTTATATATTTAAAGACTCACATGTGAAAACCTTCTAATAATAGTAAGGACTTAACAAAATATGCCATCATTTTGGACGGCATGGGTAAACTAGTATATTTATATATTTAAAGACTCACATGGGAAAACCTTCTAATAATAGTAAGGACTTAACAAAATATGCCATCATTTTGGACGGCATGGGTAAACTAGTATATTTATATATTTAAAGACTCACATGGGAAAACCTTCTAATAATAGTAAGGACTTAACAAAATATGCCATCATTTTGGACGGCATGGGTAAACTAGTATATTTATATATTTAAAGACTCACATGGGAAAACCTTCTAATAATAGTAAGGACTTAACAAAATATGCCATCATTTTGGACGGCATGTGTAAACTAGTATATTTATATATTTAAAGACTCACATGGGAAAACCTTCTAATAATAGTAAGGACTTAACAAAATATGCCATCATTTTGGACGGCATGGGTAAACTAGTATATTTATATATTTAAAGACTCACATGTGAAAACCTTCTAATAATAGTAAGGACTTAACAAAATATGCCATCATTTTGGACGGCATGGGTAAACTAGTATATTTATATATTTAAAGACTCACATGTGAAAACCTTCTAATAATAGTAAGGACTTAACAAAATATGCCATCATTTTGGACGGCATGGGTAAACTAGTATATTTATATATTTAAAGACTCACATGTGAAAACCTTCTAATAATAGTAAGGACTTAACAAAATATGCCATCATTTTGGACGGCATGGGTAAACTAGTATATTTATATATTTAAAGACTCACATGTGAAAACCTTCTAATAATAGTAAGGACTTAACAAAATATGCCATCATTTTGGACGGCATGGGTAAACTAGTATATTTATATATTTAAAGACTCACATGGGAAAACCTTCTAATAATAGTAAGGACTTAACAAAATATGCCATCATTTTAGACGGCCTGGGTAAACTAGTATATTTATATATTTAAAGACTCACATGTGAAAACCTTCTAATAATAGTAAGGACTTAACAAAATATGCCATCATTTTGGACGGCATGGGTAAACTAGTATATTTATATATTTAAAGACTCACATGTGAAAACCTTCTAATAATAGTAAGGACTTAACAAAATATGCCATCATTTTGGACGGCCTGGGTAAACTAGTATATTTATATATTTAAAGACTCACATGTGAAAACCTTCTAATAATAGTAAGGACTTAACAAAATATGCCATCATTTTAGACGGCCTGGGTAAACTAGTATATTTATATATTTAAAGACTCACATGTGAAAACCTTCTAATAATAGTAAGGACTTAACAAAATATGCCATCATTTTGGACGGCATGGGTAAACTAGTATATTTATATATTTAAAGACTCACATGTGAAAACCTTCTAATAATAGTAAGGACTTAACAAAATATGCCATCATTTTAGACGGCCTGGGTAAACTAGTATATTTATATATTTAAAGACTCACATGTGAAAACCTTCTAATAATAGTAAGGACTTAACAAAATATGCCATCATTTTGGACGGCCTGGGTAAACTAGTATATTTATATATTTAAAGACTCACATGTGAAAACCTTCTAATAATAGTAAGGACTTAACAAAATATGCCATCATTTTAGACGGCCTGGGTAAACTACTATATTTATATATTTAAAGACTCACATGTGAAAACCTTCTAATAATAGTAAGGACTTAACAAAATATGCCATCATTTTGGACGGCATGGGTAAACTAGTATATTTATATATTTAAAGACTCACATGTGAAAACCTTCTAATAATAGTAAGGACTTAACAAAATATGCCATCATTTTAGACGGCCTGGGTAAACTAGTATATTTATATATTTAAAGACTCACATGTGAAAACCTTCTAATAATAGTAAGGACTTAACAAAATATGCCATCATTTTGGACGGCCTGGGTAAACTAGTATATTTATATATTTAAAGACTCACATGTGAAAACCTTCTAATAATAGTAAGGACTTAACAAAATATGCCATCATTTTAGACGGCCTGGGTAAACTAGTATATTTATATATTTAAAGACTCACATGTGAAAACCTTCTAATAATAGTAAGGACTTAACAAAATATGCCATCATTTTGGACGGCCTGGGTAAACTAGTATATTTATATATTTAAAGACTCACATGTGAAAACCTTCTAATAATAGTAAGGACTGAACAAAATATGCCATCATTTTGGACGGCCTGGGTAAACTAGTATATTTATATATTTAAAGACTCACATGTGAAAACCTTCTAATAATAGTAAGGACTTAACAAAATATGCCATCATTTTGGACGGCCTGGGTAAACTAGTATATTTATATATTTAAAGACTCACATGGGAAAACCTTCTAATAATAGTAAGGACTTAACAAAATATGCCATCATTTTGGACGGCCTGGGTAAACTAGTATATTTATATATTTAAAGACTCACATGTGAAAACCTTCTAATAATAGTAAGGACTTAACAAAATATGCCATCATTTTGGACGGCCTGGGTAAACTAGTATATTTATATATTTAAAGACTCACATGTGAAAACCTTCTAATAATAGTAAGGACATAACAAAATATGCCATCATTTTGGACGGCCATCGTAAACTAGTATATTTATATATTTATAGAATCACATGTGAAAACCTTCTAATAATAGTAAGGACTTAACAAAATATGCCATCATTTTGGACGGCATGGGTAAACTAGTATATTTATATATTTAAAGACTCACATGTGAAAACCTTCTAATAATAGTAAGGACTTAACAAAATATGCCATCATTTTGGACGGCATGGGTAAACTAGTATATTTATATATTTAAAGACTCACATGGGAAAACCTTCTAATAATAGTAAGGACTTAACAAAATATGCCATCATTTTAGACGGCCTGGGTAAACTAGTATATTTATATATTTAAAGACTCACATGTGAAAACCTTCTAATAATAGTAAGGACTTAACAAAATATGCCATCATTTTGGACGGCATGGGTAAACTAGTATATTTATATATTTAAAGACTCACATGTGAAAACCTTCTAATAATAGTAAGGACTTAACAAAATATGCCATCATTTTGGACGGCCTGGGTAAACTAGTATATTTATATATTTAAAGACTCACATGTGAAAACCTTCTAATAATAGTAAGGACTTAACAAAATATGCCATCATTTTAGACGGCCTGGGTAAACTAGTATATTTATATATTTAAAGACTCACATGTGAAAACCTTCTAATAATAGTAAGGACTTAACAAAATATGCCATCATTTTGGACGGCATGGGTAAACTAGTATATTTATATATTTAAAGACTCACATGTGAAAACCTTCTAATAATAGTAAGGACTTAACAAAATATGCCATCATTTTAGACGGCCTGGGTAAACTAGTATATTTATATATTTAAAGACTCACATGTGAAAACCTTCTAATAATAGTAAGGACTTAACAAAATATGCCATCATTTTGGACGGCCTGGGTAAACTAGTATATTTATATATTTAAAGACTCACATGTGAAAACCTTCTAATAATAGTAAGGACTTAACAAAATATGCCATCATTTTAGACGGCCTGGGTAAACTACTATATTTATATATTTAAAGACTCACATGTGAAAACCTTCTAATAATAGTAAGGACTTAACAAAATATGCCATCATTTTGGACGGCATGGGTAAACTAGTATATTTATATATTTAAAGACTCACATGTGAAAACCTTCTAATAATAGTAAGGACTTAACAAAATATGCCATCATTTTAGACGGCCTGGGTAAACTAGTATATTTATATATTTAAAGACTCACATGTGAAAACCTTCTAATAATAGTAAGGACTTAACAAAATATGCCATCATTTTGGACGGCCTGGGTAAACTAGTATATTTATATATTTAAAGACTCACATGTGAAAACCTTCTAATAATAGTAAGGACTTAACAAAATATGCCATCATTTTAGACGGCCTGGGTAAACTAGTATATTTATATATTTAAAGACTCACATGTGAAAACCTTCTAATAATAGTAAGGACTTAACAAAATATGCCATCATTTTGGACGGCCTGGGTAAACTAGTATATTTATATATTTAAAGACTCACATGTGAAAACCTTCTAATAATAGTAAGGACTGAACAAAATATGCCATCATTTTGGACGGCCTGGGTAAACTAGTATATTTATATATTTAAAGACTCACATGTGAAAACCTTCTAATAATAGTAAGGACTTAACAAAATATGCCATCATTTTGGACGGCCTGGGTAAACTAGTATATTTATATATTTAAAGA
>OZ010603.1:64839434-64874434 GCA_963932145.1 Acanthosepion lycidas | reverse complement strand
CCATACTGATGGAAGGCAGAAAGAGGTTTCTCATATGATCGATAGAGAGAAGAAAATAATTACTTGACGCTGAATCAAGTGCAGAAAGAGCGGGAAGTTACGAATGAAAGAAAGTAAAAAAAAAAAAAAAGAAAAAACGGATGGACTATTTTAAAACAAGACCCTGTGACGTGCACATGAGAAATGCTTTTATTTTCCCAACTTGTGAAAACTGATCTTTCGACCTTTAAGAAGTTCCTTTTTACTTCTCTTCTAACCGAGAAATGAAAAAGCGCATGCGTTGTCTCGTTCGCTTCCCATTTACGTTATTGGCCGCTAAATGAACATGCGCTAAGCTAATTCAACACAAAGAGAAGTGTGCAGGCGTGTGTGATGACGAAACGCTGCGGTTGCCTTCTCTAATGCACGTGGCCACTACTCCTTACCACGTAACAGAGGAATTGAGCGTATGCATAGATGCATGTGTTTGTTGAAAATTGGTTCAGGTGATGAAACCAGTCGCCACAAAAGAGTTTCGATCCGCTCAAGATGAATGTCTCAACATCTCCTATTGCCGGTCAATTGACTTCTTCGTCACATGTCACAATCTTAGTATTGGTAGTATAATACTTGGTTGGTAGATTTGGTTTAGCGGCATATCAACATCTCTATGGGTTATTTAATACCGAAATCTAAATATTTTGAATAGAATTTTATGGCTTTAACTAAATATATTTTAAACACTGTTCTATGCCTACAACAACAGATTGAAATGTATTGTTTTTCATTTTGATATATTAGGTTGGTGCAAAAATAATATCGTTTTGTGACGTATTTTTAACGTCAAAAAACGATATTATTTCTGCACCAACGTAATAAAATGAATTTTTGGAAATACTAAAAAATGTATTGATAGTCATTTTGCTTGTTGTTGGTAATTTTAAAATAAATATCTATTGTTGAAACAATTTTAAATAAAATTGTGTGGCTAGTATTTTTATTATTAAAATACATTTTTAATATAAAAAGATATTTTTACTATAAAAATACATTTTACTATAAAATATATTTTTACTATAAAAATGCATTTTACTATGAAAATATATTTTGCTATAAAAATATATTTTTACTGTAAAAATATATTTTCCTATAAAAATACATTTTACTATAAAAATACATTTTACTATAAAAATACATTTTACTATGAAAATATATTGTTACTATAAATATATATTTTCCTATAAAATATATTTTACTATAAAATATATTTTTACTATAAAAATATATTTACTATAAAAATATAATTTCATTACAAAAAATAGGTTTACTAAAATATATATTTTTACTATAAAAATACATGTTTCTATAAAATACATTTTTACGCTAAAAATATATTTTACTATAAAAAATATACTGTTACTATAAAAATATATATGTTCTACAAAATATATTTTACTATAAAATATATGTTTACTATTAGATATATTTTTACTATAAAAATATATATTTATAATATATAGTAATTACAGTTATATTTAGGCATCTTAACTGTAAACTGATGAGACCTCGGCGCCAATCTAGTATTGCGCTTAAATTCATAAAGCCTATTTACCATAGCGAAAAGATCATCCGAACAATAATAGTAAAAATATTATATATTGTTACAATAAAAATATATTTTTACTATAAAATATATTTTCACTATTAAATATATATTTTCTATAAAAATATATTTTTACTATAAAAATATATTTTTACTATAAAAATACACTTTTACTATAAAAATATTTTTACTATAAAAATATATTTTTAGTATAAAAATATATTTTTACTATAAAATATATTTTCACTATTAAATATATATTTTCTATAAAAATATATTTTTACTATAAAAATATATTTTTACTATAAAAATACACTTTTACTATAAAAATATTTTTACTATAAAAATATATTTTTAGTATAAAAATATATTTTTACTATAAAATATATTTTCACTATTAAATATATATTTTCTATAAAAATATATTTTTACTATAAAAATATATTTTTACTATAAAAATACACTTTTACTATAAAAATATTTTTACTATAAAAATATATTTTTATACTAAAAATATATTTTTACTATAAAATATATTTTCACTATTAAATATATATTTTCTATAAAAATATATTTTTACTATAAAAATATATTTTTACTATAAAAATACACTTTTACTATAAAAATATTTTTACTATAAAAATATATTTTTATACTAAAAATATATTTTTACTATAAAATATATTTTCACTATTAAATATATATTTTCTATAAAAATATATTTTTACTATAAAAATATATTTTTACTATAAAAATACACTTTTACTATAAAAATATTTTTACTATAAAAATATATTTTTAGTATAAAAATATATTTTTACTATAAAATATATTTTTACAAAAAAAATATATTTTTACTATAAAAAATATATTTTTACTATAAAAATATATTTTTACTATAAAATATATTTTTACTATAAAAATATATTTTTACTATAAAAATAAATTTTTATAACAAAAATCTATTTTATAGTGAAAATATTTTTTGTTATAAGAATATATTTTTACTATAAAAATATGTTTTCCATAAAAATATTTTTTGCAGCAAAAATATATTGTACTATAAAAGTACATTTTTACTATAAAAATATATTACTTTTATATAATTATATATATTATATTATTATATAATATTATATATTATTATATTATATATTATATCATATATATAACATATTATATATATTATAATATTATATAATTATATAAAAATATATTTTTTACTCTAAAAATATATTGAAATAGGGATAGAATCGTGGGAGGGGGCGGTCGTGACGTTTCGTCTGTAGGAAAGGGTTGCAGGAGGGAAAATAATTCACCCCACCCAACTAGTGAAGAATTAATGAAACTCATGGGTGAGTGAGAGAAATGAAAGAAACTAATTCATAAATTAATTAAGGAATGAAGAGCTGTTATTTAAAGTACTCCCGTGGGAGCCTAAAGACGGAAAACGCAACGAGGAAGACCGAGTGAAATGCATGTGAAACAGCTAAGATATGATATTGTTTTGAAGAATGAAGAAACAATGAAGCGACGGAAGAATTGGAGAATCAGAGAGAGCGAAGATTTGGGCGGGGGGGGGCTAATATTTCACGGAGAAAATAGATTTTTCGTCGGTGCTCATTTTGTTTATTTATTTATTTGCTTCCCGATTTTCAATATGAAATGAGTTTGCTTGCCTACGTAAAAAGATATTTAATAAAATTGTTTTAACCTGGGCTCGAACACTGACCTTTTTCCTTGTTTCTCAGTTTATTTTCTTCATTTCTTTACACATTTTCCACGAAGAGAAGATATTGTTTGCCTAAAAAGATGTTTTTGAAACTGTTCCTTCTAACTTGGATTCCAACACATTTTTCCACGTTTTCGATATTCTATGAAGGGTTTGTTTGCGTAACAAAGAGATTTAAACATTTATCGTTCTCACGTGAGTTCGAACAACGACCTTTTTCATCGTTTCTCACTACTTTTTTTTATTCGTTTAACAGTTTTCCACGTGGAAGCAGCTTACTTATAAAAAAGATATTTTAAAATTTTCGATTTTAACCCTTGATCGAACACCGACCTTTTTCATCGTTTCTCACTTCTTTTTTTTATTCGTTTAACAGTTTTCCACGTGGAAGCAGCTTACTTATAAAAAAGATATTTTAAAATTTTTGATTTTAACTCTTGATCGAACACCGACCTTTTTCATCGTTTCTCACTTCTTTTTTTATTCGTTTAACAGTTTTCCACGTGGAAGCAGCTTACTTATAAAAAAGATATTTTAAAATTTTTGATTTTAACCCTTGATCGAACACCGACCTTTTTCATCGTTTCTCACTTCTTTTTTTTATTCGTTTAACAGTTTTCAATGTGGAAGCAGCTTACTTATAAAAAAGATATTTTAAAATTTTTGATTTTAACCCTTGATCGAACACCAACCTTTTTCATCGTTTTTTGTTTTCTTAATTTGTTTACACTTTTTCCATGTGAAAATAGCTACTTTGTGAAAATATAGATTTCAAATTGTTTTTTTTTTTGTTTTTTTTTTTTTTAACGGAGCTTGAATCCCAATGTTTTCTCTTGTTTCATGTTTCTTTTAAACAATTCTCATTTGCAAAGAGATTGGTTGCGCAAAAGGATATTTTTTTTTTTAATTTTTCGTTCTAACATGGATTCGAACAGCGAGGTTTTGCTTTATTTCTTGTTCTCACATTTTCACGTCAGAATGACTTCTTTGTGTCAAAATATATTTTTTAAAATATCGGTCTGAACCTGGACTCGAACACCGACCTTTTCCCTTGTTCGCAATTCGTTTACAAATGTTTCCATGTCGAAGTACTTGGCTTACATAAAAAGATATTTTCAAATTTTTAATTTAAACCGGAACGCGAACACCGACCGTTTTCCTCTTTCGTCAATTTCTGTATTCGTTTACAGATTTTTCCACGTCTGAATAGATTGCTTACATAATAAGATATTTTATAATTTTTTTTATTTTAACCTGGGCTCGAACACCGACCTTTTCTCCTGTTTCTCAATTCGTTTATAAATTTTTCCTCGTCGGAGAAGCTTGCTTACATAAAAAGATATTTTAAAATTTTTCATTTAAACCTGGACTCGAACACCGACCTTTTCTCTTGCTTCTCAATTCGTTTACAAATTTCTCCACGTTGGAGAAGCTTGTTTACAATAAAAAGATATTTTAAAATTTTTCATTTAAACCTGGACTCGAACACCGACCTTTTCTCTTGCTTCTCAATTCGTTTACAAATTTCTCCACGTTGGAGAAGCTTGTTTACAATAAAAAGATATTTTAAAATTTTTCATTTAAACCTGGACTCGAACACCGACCTTTTCTCTTGCTTCTCAATTCTTTTACAAATTTCTCCACGTTGGAGAAGCTTGTTTACAATAAAAAGATATTTTAATTTTTTTAACTTAAACCTGGACTCGAACACCAAACTTTTCTTTTGTTTCTCAATTCGTTTATAAATTTTTCCACATCGGAGAAGCTTGCTTACGTAAAATATTTTAAATTTTTTCATGGGATCGAATATGGACCTTTTCCCGTGTTTCTCAATTTATTTATTTACTGATTTTGCCACGTCGGAATAGTTTGCTTACATAAAAAAGATATTTTGAAATCTTTCATTTTAACCTGGGCTCGAACACCGACCGTTTTCCTCGTTTCTCAATTTTCTTTATTCATTTGCTCTTAGAAGTGTTCCTATCTGTGTTTATTACAGTTTGTTTTGTTTTGTTTTAGTCGCGTTGATTGCTGAAGTAATTGCTGAGGCAATTGAAATGATAGCGAGACCAAATAAATGATTCATTTTTCTGGTGTGATTTGCAAATCATATCAGAAAGAAATGTGACGCTCCTTCCACTATCTTCGAAATCTGCTTCCATTAATTTCAGCCCCAGCCTCCGCGTTCCTTCAAAACGGCTCCCCTAAACCCAATATATTCTTGACGAAACGCGCTCACAGAGACGCATTTAGCAAACAAAGTACAATTTCAAAGTATCAATTAACTGTGCGAACGCTCATATTCAGACAGATTTATAGATATTAACTATACGCATTGATTAATAGACTTTAACTTACCTTAAGAAATCGCAAAAATAATCATGGAATTAATTTAGAAAGAATATTGTCTTTGAGAGTTTTTGGAATAGCAAGTGTCCGAAATCAGGATTGCAATGTTTTACTTGTACATCAACTCGAACATCATCATTATTATTATTGTTATTTTATTTGTCCATCTTATGTTTCCTGCTTTGTGTCCTGTAGAGCCGGGTCCAAACTATGGCCTTTAGGCACTATAAGAGAATTGTCATTTATCCTACAAATTCTTCCACGGTAACTGCTCCGACGAGCTAATTTCCCTAGTTTCCAATCTGCATGAATTTAAACGTGCCACTAGGTCGGCATCTAAGTACCATCGTTTCAGTGTCAAAACAGTTAAATGTAGCCGTCTCTTCTACTCTAATAGCTTCATGTCTCGCACTTCTCACATGTGGAACTTCCTTCCTCTTGAGTCTGTCTATATTTCTGAGATGAGGTATTATGTACATTATTTGTATTATTCGGACTATTGTCCTCATCTTTGTCGCCATATTTATCACAACGTTTCGACCGTTGTACGCACCGGCCTTCTTCAGGTAGTTGGAATGTTGAACTGAACCCTTTATTTCGCTCACTGGGGTAGACTGTTCTAGTTCCACGTACCATCTTTAATGGATGTCAGTTATCAGTTACCTCCAGTTAATTCTCCTATACAAGTTCTCCGCTGCCTTAACTAGATATTGAACTCACACTCTTTGGATCCTGTCACTGGATCTAACTAACGCCTTTATCCACTGTGCCATGTGTCCTCAAGAAGGCCGGTGCGTACAATAACGTTGTCGACAGATGTAGACAATAGTTCGAATAATGTAAATAGCTACATCTCAGAAATATAGACAGATACTGAAGGGCCGAAACATTGTAATAAATATGACGACAAAGATGAGGACAACAGTCCGAATAATGTAAATAGTGTACATAATACCTCATCTCAGAAATATAGACAGATATTTGTTTTTAATTACATTATTCGGACTATTGTCCTCATCTTTTTCACCATATTTATTACAACGTAATACAACGAATAATGTAAATAATGTCCCTTCCTCTTACTTGCTTCTTTGATAGCTATAATCTCCAACTATTCAAATGCGATGTCAATTGACATTTCCAGATGCCTTGATCTAATTTCCCGTTCTTCTCTTCATCTTTTTATCGTTCACGCCTCTTTACTCTTGCTCCCACTCTCTGTAATCCCTTGCGTGCTAGTGGCACTCCCGCCACGCTTGGGGTGAAAAGCTTAAAAAAAAGCACTTTTAGTATACGGAGTATTCCTAGTAGGGTGATCTTCTGGGCAACTTGTATGTTGAAGTTATCTGGGACACTGTTAGTAAAATTTTCCATTGGCTTACGAGGCCCAGTGCTCCGATCACTATTGGTACAGTCTCAGTCTTCATTTCACACATCCTGTTAATCTCGATCTCCAGGTCCTTGTGCTTGAACAATTTTTCGATAATTATTTATAAAGGTGTTTCTCTAAGATGGTACTGCCATGTCAATAAGCATACACTTCCTGAATTTCTTGTGTTTTATTATAATATCTGGTCTGTTGGCTTTCATTTCCCTGTCAGTTTAAATTGGCATGCTCCAGAGGATAGTTACATCGTTATTTTGATTAACTGTGTCTGGTTGATGGTCATACCATCGCTCAGTGGTTTCGATTTTGTGCTTCTTGCATATCTTCCAGTGAACATATGCTGCTACCTTGTTATGTCTATGGGTATATTCATTATTATTATTATTATTATTATTATTATTATTATTATTGTTGTGCCTGCCCCTCCCTTTATTAGTTCTTTAGTTTACACATCAATTACGCCTTGTCAATGCCTCACATATAATGGTATATTCCGTTTTGATTGCGCGTAAAGACAAATGACATATTAGAGACGCTACTTGGTTTCAGTGAAAAAACTAAGCAAGCCAGAAAGAAAGAAGTGTTTAACGCCTGCTGTTAATCCTTCATAAATCATGTGCTATTCCTTTTTGATCGCGTGAAAAGACAAAAATCATATCGTGGACGCTACTTGGTTTCAGTGAGAAAATGAATGGAAGAAGGACGAGAAGATAGAAAAGTTTAACGTCTGTTTCAGTAAAATGGAAAAAGGTATAAATTTCAAATAGTTTCATTTGTACCCCCTTACTTCTTAAAATGACAGGCAGCCTTCATATTTATGATTTTTATTGCAATATTTTGTTAAAGTTGGTAAACTCAAAAACGACGCGATAGGGTAATTTCTTTTGATATTTTATTCTCGTAGAACTCCCTATGAGCCTACTCAATCATTATCTGAAGAACTAAGATTCTTCAGAAATTTCCAATAAGAAAACCGTGTAACTGTCCCTGGGTAAAGCTAGTTATTATTATTATTATTATTATTATTATTATTATTATTATTATTATTATTATTGTTGTTGTTGTTAAGACACTAAAAGATAAGCGCAATTTAAGAAAAAAAGACATTGTTCAACAATGTTTAAACGATATTTCGACTTTATGTCTATCTTTAAGTTATGTTTCAAAATTGCATACAAGTATTAGAAATATATTAAAAATACTATTCTTTGTCACTAGTCAAAAGAAAAATGGTTGTTATTGTTAAACAACGAGACAAGCAAATTAAACATACCCAGGGTGAATGGAATGCACGCAAACGTGAGTAACAGGATGGCGACCATCTTGAAATGTTTCCGTTAGTTGATTAGATAGAGAGAACAACTGTGTTATGAATAATCTAGAGTGATCTCCCCTCGTTTTATTACTCTTCTCTTTGAGAGTGTTATGGGGGCGTGTTCATTGGATCATATATCTTTTGTATTATTAATGATTCAAGAAAACAACGAAACTCTAAATGTGAATCACCAAGTATATATTGAAATATCATTCACGAACGAAATATACAATAATTTGTATTCAATGTATAGATTAAGGGAAAAGGAAATGGCTTCCCTTTTACCGTATTTTGATTTGATTATTCGAAAGAAAGTTCCTATGAGAGAAAAATATTCAGGAATCAATATTAGAACAAAGAACTGTCTGTTAGAATAAATAACACAAGAATACAATTGATCAGAAAGGGTGTTGTGTTAGAGAAATCAACAGAGTCCTGGTTGATTGAACTTGGCTGAGATACAGAGATATATGTATATATGTATTACAAAATTTTGTGTCTGTGTGTGCGTTTGAAATGTTGTGAGTAAAGTCATAGGTTTGTGCTGACAGACGAAATTTGCTGGACTCTACTTTCCAAAAATTTCGGTAAGAGTTGCTGGCAATGTTCTTTAACGTCTGACCGCACGGTTAAGACGGGAGCTCTTGAAGACTACATTTTGGCAGCAAGGAAAAAGATGAACGAAGAGATCGAGAGAGGCTTATTCGTGTTTTGTTTATATACAGTTGTGTCTCACGTGACAGGCTCCCAGCCTTGTGCGCGGGTAATATTATTCCTCGCGTGCAGGCGATCGGATTGGTCGGAATTGACCAATCAACGAGCTCGTTTTGAGGAGATTAGCTAATGAGTGCTTGTCGTATGATCTGTATGTATGTATGCATGTATGTGTGTGTGATGGCGATGATGGTCGCTACAAGAGAGCTATTTCTGTCTAAAGGATGCTATCGGATTAAGAATGACGGAACGGTGATACATACCATTCATTACTGTCAAACTCTCTGCCTCGGCGGAGAGGAACGCGGACGAAGCATTACCGAAGGGCAAAGTTTCGTCCTGGCAGGTAGACAGGCCCTGAACCCGTTTATATGGTTTCGAAGGGAATATTTTTTTAAATTCAATGTGAAACCAAATGGTCACAAATTTCAAAAATAGAAAACCGACCTTTCCTAACAAATTCAACGAGTTAAAATATATTGTTTCATCCGAGATTTACCGTAACCCTACTGACGTTCTGACACAAGGTCAGTTTTTGACGTCGGGACCGAGTGTTTCCACTCGGGCCGCTGATCTAATTTTGTCTAAGCTTGTCTAAGCCAGTCATAGCCGGCCATAACACGTAACAGATGTCACGCAACGGTGGCGGGACGCAGGGGAGGGGAGAAAGTGTCCGGCATGAAACAGATACTACATCTGCAGTATCTACTCCGATGGGGAAAAAAACCCTCATCCCTCCGGAAGAATCCGGGGAAGTGGGGAAGCCCCGACAACAATTTTGTCCTGAATATATTGTTTTATCCACCAACTCTATCACCACAACAATTCAAAAGAATTAATCTGAACTCAACATAAAGTTTGTCACAATTTCGTCTAAAATAATCAGAGCAAAGGTTAGGTGACTCTACTACATTCCGTCTGGAAACGGAATTTGATACACCCGTGCAGCCTCGCGTCCATTACCATTCGCGCGGCCGTATATAAAAATCATATCTGTTGCTCATATGAATATCCTGACATTGCTAAACAGAGTACTTCTCAGATTTAATTAATCCAAAACAAAATATCAAGCTACAACTTGAAATGGGCAGTTAGTCTACTACCTGTAAGAATTGCCACAAGGAATGCATAGGAGAAACCTCAAGGAGTTTAAATAAATGAACACAAAAGGAATATTTTATAAAACCGCATATTAAATGGAGGATATTTAATAACAAATGTGATGGAAACATCAAGAAAAACAACAAATAATCTAAATGAAATCTGCTGCAATACATATACACGAATCATATAATTACTACAAAAGAAATGGGTTAAAATTATCAACGTATGTTTAGTCACATGAACATAAAAAATATCTATCAATATTTCTGAGATGAGGTGTTATGTACGCTATTTACATTATTCGGACTATTGACCGCATCTTTGTCACCATATTTATTACAACGTTTCGGCCTTTCAGTATCTGTCTATATTTCTGAGATGACGTATTATGTACACTATTTAAATTATTCGGACTATTGTCCGCATCTTTGTTGCCATATTTATTACAACGTTTCGGCTCTTCAGTATCTGTCTATATTTCCGAGATGAGGTATTATGTACACTATTTACATTATTCGGACTATTGACCGCATCTTTGTCACCATATTTATTACAACGTTTCGGCCTTTAAGTATCTGTCTATATTTCTGAGATGACGTATTATGTACACTATTTAAATTATTCGGACTATTGTCCGCATCTTTGTTGCCATATTTATTACAACGTTTCGGCTCTTCAGTATCTGTCTATATTTCCGAGATGAGGTATTATGTACACTATTTACATTATTCGAACTATTGTCCTCATCTTTTCGACATATTTATTACAAAGTTTCGGCCTTTCAGTATCTGTCTATATTTCTGAGATGACGTATTATGCACACTATTTACATTATTCGGACTATTGTCCTCATCTTTATCGCCATATTTATTACAACGTTTCGGCCTTTCAGTATCTGTCTATATTTCTGAGGTGAGGTATTATGTACACTATTTACATTATTTGGCCTATTGTCCTCATCTTTGTCGCCATATCTATCACAACATTTCGGCCGTTATACGCTCCTGTCTTCTTCAGTTGTTTGGATTGTCGAACTAAACCCTTTATTTCGCTCACTGGGGTAGACTGTTCTACTTAAAAATGACACGTGGAACTAGAACAGTCTACCCCAATGAACGAAATAAAGGGTTCAGCGCGACACAGAGGACCAACTTTCCTTGCGGTGGATGAAGCAATTGATTCAATATAGTTGTTTCATCTCAGGTCAGCGGACAGTATGAGACCAGTCAGTCCTAAGGAGATGCTCTCGTGGAGTTGAGCATCAGATTCTATACATTTTAATTATTTAATATATATTTTATCCCTTTTTTAATTTGCTATACATATAAATGAAAAACATTCACTATCGGATACAGAACATTTACGGATGTAGATAGTGATGACATAGTAATCAATGATGCATGGCAATCGTTTCTTTTACGCCTCACTGCGATCTTCAGCATTGAAACGTAAAATTTTAAATTGCCATACAGATTCCTAATATATATATTTCAAGATATTTTTATTTATTCTTTTTATAAATACAGTATTAAACAACATTTACCGGCCTGAATATCCGAGAAATTTTTCACAGAAAATATTCGAACTCCAACAGGATTCGAACCTATATGCTATACGGAACCGTCATTTAGCTTGACGTGCCTTTAACCGATTTGGCCAAATAATTGTCGGACTTTCATTACGGATAAAATTTACTTAAAGGAATGATCAATTAGCTTATCTTCATAACCTGCCTGGTGGCAAACGCTGTTGGTGGCGCCAGGGGTGGAGGTCACGCCATAGCCACCGAAACCGTGATATCACCCCTGGTCGGCGGCTGATGCAGACAGGGTATCGCACGTGCTAACACACGTTGTATGTTATATATATATATATATATATATATATATGTGTGTGTGTGTGTGTGTGTGTGTGTGTGTGTGTGTGTGTGTGTGTGTGTGTGTGTGTGTATATATATATATATATATATATATATATGTGTGTGTATATATATATATATACATATATATATATATGTATATATATATATATACATACATATATATATATATATATATATATATATAGATAGATAGATAGATAGATAGATAGATAGATAGATTGGCAGTACTTCTTTGAAAATGCTCAATATCTATTTATGCTTGTTTGTGTTTGACCGTCGCGAATGTTCGTCAATTTCCGATGAAGAAGAGACTGTGGTTCTACAGATGAATGCTGCGTATACCATGGACTGAATGAGGACATAATGAGGAAAGAGGACCTGGAGAATCTGATACTCACGGGGCAAATAGAGGGAAAGAGAGACAAGGGAAATCAACACGTAAAATACCTGACAGGCTTGAGCAGGTGCATGACAACGTGGTCTAGGGGAGGAATGAAAAGGAAAGGAACTTGTTGACAGCTGCAAGGGACCGAGTGAGGTGGAGAGCCATGATCGCCTACGTCCTGAAAGGACAAAAAAAGAAAAAAGAAAGTGTTTGATTATGTTTGGTGGTGGAAGGGGGAAATCCTCTGTGTCTGGGATGGCACTGACACATACACAGACGTACATACACTTAGGTGTACGCATTTTAGTTCAGACAAACACACCCATATAAACAATCCGAGATTAGGCCCAGATGAGCATCCATGCTTTCAATATATATATATATATATATATATATATATATATATATATATATATATATATATATATATATATATATCCTTACTCTGTCCTGGACATTGAGTTCTACCTGGATTTTATCCTCTCGGAAATTTTTTATTCTAAAATATACATGTGTATATATGCACCTGTGGATTTTGCATATATATGTATATTTACCACTAATATTATCTATATATATATATATATATATATATATATATATATATATATATATATATATATATATATGTATGTATGTATATGTATAAATATTTAAAAAATAATAATAATATAGCGTTTATTAACAAAATAAAGCGTTAAAAATCATTTGAGAAAATCGCTTGAGACTGAAACCTAGGAAGTGGATTCAAATCATCTCCTGATTTTTAAAGTATATATATATATATATATATATATATATATATATATATATATACAGGAATTATATATAATATATATGCGTACATACAAATATATATATGTATATATATATATATATATATATATATATATAGTCCGATGAGATGCTAATATATATCTTCAATTTAATTCGATAAGATCCTAAAGAACAAAACTTCACACGAAACATATGTATTTTCTGCATATATATATATATATATATATATATAGAGAGAGAGAGAGAGAGAGAGAGATTGAGAGAGAATGATAAAATATAGTTTTATGGTATGCTATATTTATGGGATAGAGTAAATATGTAGACATTGAAATCATCATCCAGAGGCGACAGTCTGTTTCATGGTTATACGCATATTATTAGGTTGGTGCAGAAATAATGTCGTTTTCTCACATATTTTACTATGTGAGAAAACGACATTATTTTTGCACCAACCTAATATATTAGGCCATGACACGTACACTTATATATATATATATATATATATATATATATATATATATAAAGTTTGAATTATTAAGTTTAAATAAAGTTTTCGGTAACCCCTGTTAAATGAACATGATAAAAACCCAAAATACTTCTTACCATATTTTTTTGCTGCCACGGTGAGTGTCCCAATAAATAGTAGCAATGGTTGGATCAGTTGCCTTCGGTTTGGAAACGCACTCTGATACAGCCATGAAGTCTTGTGTCAATTACCATTCTCGCGGCCGTATTTAAAAATCATATCAGCCTGCTCACGATATGAATATCCATTTTTAAACCTGACACTTCTCAGTTAAGTCATTACTACACACGTTAAACGTTAAAGCAAACTAGCCACAAATATGCATTTATGCGTTAATTAGTAGAACCTGTATCAGTAAAATCATTAGTATCTAAAAAAGAAAAGAATTTTCACAATCAAAAAATCTTTTCTGGATTGCAAATAACCAGCAAATGTTTGGTAAGTCTTAAAAAAAAAAAAAATCAAAATATCTATACGCAGAATTTTTGGCGGGAAAGGGAATCTATCGAACTCTCCAAAATGATTCCAAGCTCTGGTTCGCTATTCATTAACACGCATTCATTAACACGCGCACACACACAAACACTGTATATTATATATATATATATATATATATATAGATATATATATATATATATATATATATATATATATATATATATATACAAACACACACATACACACAACTATATATATATATATATATATATATATATATATATATATATATATATACATTTATGCACGCACACGCGCTCACACGCAGACACACATACAACTATATAGATTTATGCACGCACACACACGAACATACATTTATACACGCGCGCACAAATATGCACAGACGCACACAAAACAATAAAGATACATTTATGTGCGCAACAAACTCCCGCATATACCCACGCACATATTTACACACACAATCTATGTATATTTATTTATGCATACTCACGCAAAACATACCCACACTCGCGCCTACACACACAACTATATATATACATTCATGCATAAACACACGCGTGTATGTATATATATGCTCGTACACGTATATCTATATATATGCTCAAATACGCAAACAGATGGACGCACATGCACACAGCTATATATATATATATATATATATATATATATATATATAAATGCATATACTTTCTGTGTGTGCATGTGTGCATAATATATATATATATATATATATATATATATATATATATATATATATATATACGCACACACACAAACAAACTATATACATTTATGCATGGACACGCGCACACCTGCTCGCGTGACTTACATACACACACACGATTATACATTTATGCACGCTACTATATATATATATATATATATATATATATATATATATATATATATATATATATATATATATATAATGTATGTATGTATACAAATGTTACAGCGATAGAATATGAATTCCTATAATTTCTCGGTGCTAATTTGACCGTTGATTTTTTTCCCGCTTTATTTTAAATTTGTCTTTCTTCCTTCACCAGCGTGTTTGTCCTTTTGCTTCAATATCGTATGCAAGTGGGCATTTTTCTAAATATTTATCGCGTGGTTATCTCTGTGTGCTTAATTGCAAACCAGCAACTCTAAAAATGGCGCCACTTGAATGATACCCAACTACCAATGCGCTGATGACAGTGGCGCCACCTTTGGTCGCAATTCTGTATCAATCAACGTAGATGTAATCGTAAGAGACATTTGCTGAGTTTTGAAAAGAAAGAAAAACGTAGAGAGCGGCGGAGAGGAAAAACGTTAGGTTTCTTTTCCAGATTTATTTATTTTCATTTTATTTTATTTCTTGCGTATCTTTATATATATATATATATATATATATATATATATATATATATATATATATATATATATATATATATATAGACTCAAGTTGGCCAAGCCGAATTATAGGTGCATTTTAATTTACCAAAGTTATACGATTAGGTAAGAGAAGCAAGAGAAATATTGTTCTACAGAAGGATGCTGAGGATACCCTGGACCGAGCATTTGAATAACGACGACGTTTTAGAGAAAATGGGAACAAAAAGGACACATATACCTAACACCAGGAAGAGACAGTTGAAATTTCTGGGCACTTAATGAGGAAAGAGGGCTTGGAAAGTCTGTTACGCACAGGACAGATTGAAAACAAGAGGGACAGAGGAAAATAGTACATGAGCTACCTAGCGAGTTTGAGTAAATGGATGGCGGAACCGGGTTTAGTAGAAATAAAAGAAAGACAATTTATTAGGAACTGCAAACGACAGGAAATTGTAGAGAGCCGTGATCGACTACGTTCTGAGAGAACAAAGTAATAAGAAAGAATCTAAAAAATTATGTTGTTTTTATTTTAATTTTTATTTGTCTGTGTTAATAATTACCCAGAACACAAACTTTATTTTTTTCTATTATTTTTCAAATATTACAATATTAAATAATAAAATTTGCATATTGAAATATTAAATATTAAAATTCACCTATTTACTTTAATATCTATAGACGCTTCTTCATCATCATTCTCATCATCAGCCTCCTGACCGGAAGTGGTCGTAAGGCTATTATGCAACTGAGCACGCGACCACTTCCCTCCATACATCTCGTAACAACTTTTCAGTTTCTATTGATAATCTTCCTGTCCCCACCAGTGATATAATCAGACCATTTCCACGCCCAATCTGCCGCATTTTCTTTTCTTTAAAGTGGTGTGGGAAAATGAAATATAATCGATAAAAAACGATGAGTAATAAAAACAAAAACAAAAAAAAGAAATGCATTTTCCTATGATGCTAAGAGTGAAGGAACCAGAAATATGATTACCCCACTGTGTTTCGTCAAATGTCGTTAGGTGGCGGTGTTAAAGTCTATAAAAAGGCAAACATTTCTTAGCCCTCTCACTATTTTTCATCCCGTTGCTTCAAGAAGTAGAAACACGTGGTAATTATGCTCCCGCCGAGGAACGTTAGTATCCCTGGTACACTGACGACTGAACTCTCTTCCAACTTTCCGACGCATCGCACGTGTCTTCCAAGAACAACCTATGAAGGAGGTTAAGCATGCTCTCTAATTTTATATATATATATATATATACATATATATATATATATATATATATATATATATATATATATATATATATCAGTTTTCTATAGCGATAAAACTATACATTCTCTTTTCCATATATATATATATATATATATATATATATGTGTGTGTGTGTGTGTGTGTCTGTCTGTCTGTGTGTGTGTGTGTGTGTGTGTGTGTGTGTGTGTGTGTGTGTGTGTGTATAAATTACAAATAGATGAAATTCAAAAATACACTATCTGAATGGCCATTTCGCTCCGAAATAACATGACAACACTGAAAGTTTAGATAAAATAATACATCATTTTAAAATAAATAAATAAATAATAATAATAATAATAATAATAATAATAATAATAATGATGATATATAAATAATCTTATAATAAGATAAAGCACTTCATGGCCAATACTCTGCCCGTACCAAACAAGCTGATGTAGACAAAACCCGTACCCATCAGTGGCTACGCAGTGCAGGGTTGAAAGCGGAAACTGAAGGTTTTATCCTTGCTGCGCAGGACCAATGCTTGCTAACTAGGAATTATCAAGCACATATACTAAAATATTGTGTCAGCCCAAAATGCAGATTCTGTGATAAATATCCAGAAACGATTGATCATCTTGAATCAGGTTGCACGATGTTGGCACCCACTGAATATAAAACCCGACATGACAGAGTGGTCTAATATCTGCACTGGAAAATCTGCAACTTCTACGGGAAGGAAACTGAAAGAAACTGGTATGAGCACCACCCAGACCCGGTTACGGAGATAGGACCTGTTACAATTCTATGGGACTACACAATACACACTGACAGAACAATCAAGGCCAACCGCCCAGATATTGTTATTAAAGACCACAAACAAAAAAAGTGCCTCCTTATTGATATGGCAGTCCCTGCTGACTGCAATGTATCTTTGAAGATATTAAAAAAGCTGTCAAAATACAAGGACCTTGAAATAGAAATCTCGAAAATGTGGCATATGGGAACATCAACAATCCCTGTTGTAGTTGGAGCCCTAGGACTGGTTGGAAAATATTGCAGTAGACTAATTGAAGGGATTCCTGGAAGTCCATGCCTCAAGGAGATACAAAAAATTGTTCTGACAAGTACAGCCCACACTTTACGAAGGGCTTTATCTATGTAATTTCTTTTTTTTTCTTTTTTTCTTTTTTTCTTTTTTTTTTTTTTTTTGTCAGTGAAAAGTGTCATGATGCCATTTCTAACCTTAGGTCCCTGGGCGGGACCCGGAAAGAAATGTGTAAACGCCAGAAATCAAAGAAAATAAAAATAATAATAATAATGATGATGATGATGAAAATAATAATAATAATAATAATAATAATAATAATTAGTGCTGACAAGTACTTGCGGAGTTTTAATTTCATTTATTTGCAATTTATATATATGCTCTGTAATATTAGGTTGGTGCAAAAATAATATCGTTTTTTCACATATGTTACTATGTGATAAAACGACATTATTTTTGCACCAACCTAATAAATATGAAAAGTTTGGTAATCCGTATGGATAATTCCAAAGAGGATGTAATCCAGAGAGATCAATGTCAAATCAGAGCAATTATTAATTTAAATAGAAAACAGACAAAATTAAGGGTCCATTGGTTATAATTTATTTCCCAAGGTATATGACTTGATTTTTACTTGGTACATCAGACCATACTTCCAAGGATGAATTTACATATAATTTTTATACATTTTTAAGGATAATTTTAAGTTCATGAAAGGTGATATATATATATATATATATATATATATATATATATATATATATATATATATATATATATATATATATATGGAATCATATTTTTAAATAAATAATTATATTTATTCTCTACTTTCGTATCTAGCACTATTTTTTAAAAATAATAACAAAAATACTAAGGAACTTTGGATTATTTACCAAACCAGTTTCTTTCCTATTTTCTATAATATTTTCACATATATATATATATATATATATATATATATATATATATATATATATATATATATAGTCGAATCTCCTGTCGAGTTCTACGTATGAGGGTCAAGCAGATCAGTTCCCAGGAAACCGACAGCCCGACAACGGCACATGAGATTTGATTATATTGGTGTACGTTTCGTGCAGGGCCATCCACACTTTTTGAAGGGCCGAATTCAGCGACCTGGTGCACTACATGCCACAAGGTCCCCAAACGACTCTCCACGGGTTTTGAATTCAGAGTTGTCCTTCTTCTAGACCAGTTGCCATCCAAGGCTATAGAACCCAGTCTGTCCTGCTATATACCCATAGCTGGAGGGCGAAGAAGAGGATTCACACCTTTCCCAAGGGTATTAGCACGTAAGTGAATGTAATGGATATATATGCAGAGAGAAAGAGAGAAAAATCGAATATGAATAGGAATCCGATAAAATGATAGGATAAAGAACAAGTAGGAAACATATCTTAATCTAACATGTTTCACTTTATTAAAGCTTCGTCAGAGATCAAGATAGAAATGATAATAAATTTCTATCTTGAATTCTGACGAACGCGAAACAGATTAAATTAAGATATGTTTCTACTTCTTTATCCTTTCATAAAACATAAAGAACAAATAGGAAACATATCTTAATTTTGTGTCTGATAAGATATTGATAAGATGTTGAGTATTATGTTCGAAGTTGTGGAAAAACTGTCCGAACTTCATATTGTATTATTTTTCTTGAAGTACTTTCTACATTTGCAGTCATTATCAAGAACCAATGTGGTGTCTCTTTGGTAGTTTTAACTACTTTTGTCTGCATCTTGCTAGTAACTCCGATGTTGGACGTTTGAAATTGTCTAACGTGAGGACAAGTTTAACTAATATTGGGAATTTATTTGCTAATTTTTTTAATACTAATATAATGTGTGCACATCAATTATATTATATACTCTTCAAGATAATCTTTCATGTGGTGAATGATATCTTATTTAATGTGGGCTGTATATTTTATATAATAATAAATGTTTGAATATATATATGTGTGTGTGTGTGTGTGTGTCTCTGTCTGTGCATTTAGGCAGCAAATTCTCTTTTAGGCATGTCTGATTGAATAAATTACAGACAATATGTCTGCTAATTTTTAACAAAATCCGTTCATACTCACGAATAACATTCCATGTATTGATGTTAAAGGATGAAAGAAATATGGTATAGCTGTTTAAATTTCTTTTATTTTAATTTCCCAAGTACTTTCGATCTTTTTCCAAGGTCATCTTCAGGTACACGACTTATATATTGTTCATTACTATGGGTATTTATACAAAGTTGTGCGTTGTTATTGTTATGGGACCTTACCCATAATAACATAATGGACTATTCCATACGTAATAAATACTGCGCCTCAAGAAGGAAGCAGAGAGTTCAGTCTGACCGGCTGATCGGTTGAACTCTCCGCCTTCGGGCGGGGAGGAACCCGAACGAAGCTACGCTGAAGGGCGAAGTCTCTTTCGGGGAGGTAAACCGATCCTGAAGCCGTTTATACGGGTTCAGAGGGCATATTTTTGGCCAAGCCCACGAGCTTGGAGATTCCTCGTTAAACCGGCCTTGTGCCACATGATGCCCACGTTGCGGGGGAGCGTGACTAAATACTGTTCAGTCTGGAGTCAGAAGTACGTCAGGAGTCTGTCAGTCAGTCAGTCAGAGCGAGTCAGTCAGTCGAGTCAGAGGCAGTCCGAAACAGAGTCGCGTTCAGACAATTACTACTAAACCTGATTGTTCGTACTAACACTTTCTACCTCACTGTATATATTCCTGTTTGTAACATATCTGTGTTATTCCATATCCGTATTCGAGTTCTTTTTCATTGGTTCTACCTTGGACTATCACCGTGGTACAAGGAACCGGACCATAACACACACACACACACACACCATAACAGTTATCCATTACGTCAATTTGTTCATTATGCTTTTAAATGCAAAAAGGTTGACAATGTGCCGAGCGTTCATTGGAACGTGAAAAAAATATCCATTATATATATATATATATATATATATATATATATAGATAGATAGATAGATAGATAGATATAGATAGATACATAGATACATAGATAGATACATAGATAGATAGATAATATTAGTGGTAAATATACACATACATATGCAATCATATGTCTAAAATGTATAAATATATACATACATACATACATACATACACATACATATATATATATATTTGTATAAAAATAATTCCAAGAGGATAGAATCCAGGTAGAACTCAATGTCCAGGACAGAGTAAGGATATAATAAAAATGCTTAAACACTAATATTCCATAGTCATAATTTATTCCATTGGAATCGTAAATACGATCCAATTCATCAGACCTACAAATTCAAAAATTTTGAATTTGTAGGTCTGATGAATTGGATCGTATTTACGATTCCAATGGAATAAATTATGACTATGGAATATTAGTGTTTAAGCCTTTTTATTATATATATATATATATATATATATGTGTGTGTGTGTGTGTGTGTGTGTGTGTGAGATTCGAAGCCGTGTCTCACGCTTTGACTACGTGTCTCTTCTATTGGATGAGTGTCTTTTGTACCTTTTGAACGTGCGCATGTGACCGAGTGGTCGTTATCACTCGGCCACGTGCCCATACACAAACGAAACCTGATTGGCGGAGCAAGGTTTTCGGAAGATAACGAAACGACAAAATTTATCAAAAAAAACTACAAAGGACAGGAAATTGTGGAGAGCCATTATCGTCAACGTCCTGAAGAGAATCGAAACAAGTCCCTTTTCGCTATCAAACGATGTATTTCTGATATTAGAGACTTGTCAGGGACGCAGCCCAACCTAGGGGACGTGCCATAACTTAGGCCTTTGTTCCGCGTAGTCTGACACAAGTCTACACATCTATGACACTTCTACAGAATGGTATTACTTTAACATATACATTAGCTTGGTGCAAAAATAATGTCGTTTTCTAACATAGTAACATATGTGAGAAAACGACATTATTTTGGCACCTACCTAATATATTCCAGGAAACGTATTTAGAAATCATTTGACACTGAGCAAGGGTCATTTAGTTTGAAAGAAGAAAGAAAAGGGTATTCTAGAAGAGGAAGAAGATAGCGATTGACGTCGCATTTAAATGTTTTATGATCGTGGTTGAAAACAAAGCAGAAAGCTGGAAGGGAGTATTAAGAAAGGAGAAGCCTAGAGAATCTGATACTCACAGGTCGAATAGAAGGAAAGAAAGACAAGGGAAAACAACGCGTGACATACCTGATGGGGTTGAGCAAGTTGATGACAGAACGTCGTCTGGGGAGGTGTCAGAGGGACGAAACTTATTGAGTACCACAAGGAATAGGAAGAAGTGGAGAGTCATGAACGCCTTCGTTCTGAAAGGACATGGCGCATAAAAAGAAAGAGTTTTGCTATAAGTAGGTACTGTTGGTAATTTTACTATAAATATTTTTTTTTTTTTTTTGGTAATATGTTTATATACAAAATATATTGCTGCTAATTTTAATATAAAAATATATTGTTATACTTTCATTGTGTTTTGCTTTTGTTTGAGGCTTCACTGTTTATCCATAGCGGAGACCCTAAAAGGTGCTACCACACTGGGTCAAGATGGACTTTTGAACAACAGTAATTAAGACGTGGTTCCACTCTTCTCAAAATTCTGAATCCCCTGATTAAAGACCTTGTCGTTGGATGAAGTTTAGCATATATCCAGGACTGCTCTGAATATGACATTGCTAGTGAGTGAGTTCGAGATGAGTAATATATATATATATATATATATATATATATATATATATATATATATATATATATATATATATATATATGTAGTATCTGTTCCATGCTGGAGGCTGTCTCTCCTCCCTAGCGTTCCCCCAACCATTGCGTGAGATCTGTTAAGTAGCAGTGGTATGACCGGCTAGGACTAGCTTAGACAAGCAAAGACTAGCTTAGACCAGCGGTCTGATGGGAAACACTCGAGTCCCAACGTTAAAAACCGACCAATTTTCGTTTTATTTTTTGATTACGTTCTCTTTCAGTCTTTTTTTTCATTTCATTCTCTTTCATTATTTGTATTCATTTTAACGTTTCTATCCCTTTCAGTCCTATTTTTATTCTCTCTTGTTTTTCATTTCTTCTCTTAAAATCCACTCCTTCCTCATTCGTTTGCATTTTGTCTTAATTCTCTTCCTTTTTTAAGATTTTGTTTTCTTTGTTTTTCAACCTTCTTGTAATGTTGTCCATTTTAATTGTTTTCTTTCTTTTCTTTTGCTTTTCATTCTCTTTTCATGTTTATTCTAATCTTATACAGTGTAACACGGATATAAGAGAGTTGTCGGGACCGGAGAAGTTCCTATATATCCGGGTTTCTCTTATATCCGGGTTTGGTCTATTTTGTTTAGGTAAGTATGGCTCTAATTTGGGACGAGAGAAAATCTCTCTTATAGCCGAGTTTCTCTTATATCAGGGTCTCTTATATCCGGGTTGCACTGTAACACCTTTTCTTATCTTATTTTCCATCCTTCATTTCTTCTTCTTCTTTTTCTTCTTCTTCTTCTTCTTCTTCTTCTTCTTCTTCTTATTATTATTATTATTATTATTATTATTTCCATGTATTTCTGTTGTACTTACATTTCTTTGCGGGTCCCAACCAGAGATCTAAGGTCAGAAATGTCTTCCACTGATCATTTGTGTAAAAAAAAAAACCACGAAGGATCACACACATTTTGCATAGATAAAGCTCTTCGTAATGTGTGAACTCTACTTCGGGGAACAATTTTTTGTATTATTATTATTATTATTATTATTATTATTATTATTATTATTCTTTTTCTTTTTCTTCTTCGTATTATTATTAGTAGTGGTAGTAGTAGTAGTGTTAATGTTTTTGCTATCTTTCTTCTATTAAGTTGGTGCAAAAATAATGACGTAATAATGTCGTTTTTTGACGTATTTTTAACGTCAAAAAACGACATTATTACGTCATTATTTTTGCACCAACCTAATATTTTTCTTCTTATTGTTCTTGTTGTTTTATCTTTCTTCGTCTGTTTTATGGTTAAAGTCGTCTTCCCGTTCTACATCTCTTCCCACTATTCTTATTCTTCTACTTCTTTTTCTTGTTGTTGTTGTTGTTGTTGCTACTGTTATTGTTGTTGTTCTTCTTCTTCTCCTTCTTCTTCCTCTACTACTGCTTCTACTACTACTACTACAACTATTTCTTCTTTTTCTTGTTTTCTTCTTTTAATTATTATTATTATTATTATTATTATTATTATTATTATTATTATTATTATTTTAGTTCTTCTGCTTCTGTTGGCGGTGGTGGTGAGGTTATTAATTAAAAAGAAAAAAAAGAAAAGAAAGAGACTCCCGAAATTTTACTTGAACATATGCATCCACAGAAAAGCCAAGACATGGGAGCAAGTGTGAATTAAAAAAAAAAAAAAAAAAGGATACTCCCACCCAGCAGGATGCACACCACCCGCACGTGCCCGTAAGCCTCAGAATTACCTTCAGCCTGATGACAACCAGATCCTGGAGTCAGTACGCCACCCACCCGCTTTGGCAAAGGTGAACACGCCCACACCATTAGCACCTCACAGAAGAGGGTGTAATTACAGTAGAATGGGTCAGGGGATAAAACAAAATTTTAAAAAATAAAGAAAAAAGAGAAACAGATGTTAACAGAGAAAAAGAGAAGAAGAAGAAGAAGAAGAAGAAGAAGAAGAAGAAGAAGAAGAAGAAGAGCTACAACAACAGTAACAGCAACAACAACAAAATATTGCTATAACATTCATAAATATGAAGGCTGGTCGTTATTTTAAGAAGGTACAAATGAAATGATTTAAAACTGACAACTTTTTCAATTTCATTGAAACAGCCGTTAATATATTTTTTCTTTCTTCCTTTCTTTCTTTCTTTCTTTCATTCATTCATTTTCTCAGAGAAAGAGAAAAGTGTCTTTTCCTCGTCTCTTTCCACGGGATGAAAACAGAATAATCCAATATTGGCACGGCGTAATGGCCGTGCAAACTAACGAAGAGAGAAACTCAAGAGAACTCAATTATAGTAGGTTGTTTTAGAAATAATATCAATTGAAGAAGAAGAAGAAGAAGAAGAAGAAGAAGGTGGAAAAAGAGAAATGAAAGAATCAAGCAGAAGATAACGAAGAAAAAAAAGAAGGAAAGAACACGGAAAAGATAGAAAAGATATTTAGTCTTTTTTTCTGAAGAAAAGCCAAAAAGAAGATAACGAACAAATTGATAAAGATGAAGTAGAGTTGAAAGAAAAGAGAAGAAGAAGAAGAAGAAGAAAGAGACGAAGAAAGAGACGAAGAAGAAGAAGAAGAAGAAGAGGAAGAAGAAGAAGAAGAAGAAGAGGAAGAAGAAGAAGAAGGTGGAAAAAGAGAAATGAAAGAATCAAGCAGAAGATAACGAAGAAAAAAAAGAAGGAAAGAACACGGAAAAGATAGAAAAGATATTTAGTCTTTTTTTTTCTGAAGAAAAGCGAAAAAGAAGATATAAAAAACAAATAGATAACGATGAAGGAGAGTTGAAAGAAAAGTTTGGAAAATGAGAGAAAAGATACAAAGGGAAAAAACGATAAAAGAAGAAGAAAAAAGAAAGAAAGATTTGGAGAAAGGAAAAGGAAAAAAAACTAATCGAAAAAATAAAACATGCAAAGGGATAAAATGATTTAGGGTAAGATGTTTTTACGTGTTTAAAGATCTTAAAAGATAAAGTTTATACAAAATACATGAATGAGAAGAATAAAGAAAAAGGGTGACGATGAAATAAATAGAGAGAAAGCAATGAGTCGAAATGAAGAAAAAAAATAAATTGGAGAATAGGAAAGGAAGAAGAAAAATGATAATTAGTTTATTTTATTTTTATCTTAATTAGAAGCGAAAACTAAGAAAGTGAAACAAATTTTGACGTTGAAGATGAGCTGGAAGAAAAAGTTAGAAAAATGGGAGGGTAGATGTGTGAAAAAGAAAAATAAAACGAAAGAAAAAAGAAAAAATGCAATAAAGAGATGATGAAGATGTTGATGATGATTAAGAAGAAGAAGAAGAAGAAGAAAGAGACGAAGAAGAGGAAGAAGAAGAAAGAGACGAAGAAGAAGAAGAAAGAGACGAAGAAGAAGAAAGAGACGAAGAAGAAGTAAGAGGCGAAGAAGAAGAAGAAAGAGGCGAAGAAGAAGAAGAAGAAGAAAGAGACGAAGAAGAAGAAGAAGAAGAAGAAGAAGAAAGAGACGAAGAAGAAGTAAGAGGCGAAGAAGAAGAAGAAGAAGAAGAAAGAGGCGAAGAAGAAGAAAGAGACGAAGAAGAAGAAGAAAGAGACGAAGAAGAAGAAGAAGAAGAAGAAAGAAAGAAGAAGAAGAAGAAAAAGAGACGAAGAAGAAGTAGAAGAAGAAGAAGAAGAAAAAGAGACGAAGAAGAAGAAGAAGAAGACGAAGAAGAAGAAGAAAGAGACGAAGAAGAAGAAGAAGAAAGAGAAGAAGAAGAAGAAGAAAGAGACGAAGAAGAAGAAGAAGAAGAAGAAGAAGAAAGAGACGAAGAAGAAGTAAGAGGCGAAGAAGAAGAAGAAGAAGAAGAAAGAGGCGAAGAAGAAGAAGAAGAAGAAGAAAGAGACGAAGAAGAAGAAGAAGAAGAAAGAGACGAAGAAGAAGAAAGAGACGAAGAAGAAGAAAGAGGCGAAGAAGAAGAAGAAAGAAAGAAGAAGAAGAAGAAGAAAAAGAGACGAAGAAGAAGTAGAAGAAGAAGAAGAAGAAGAAGAAAAAGAGACGAAGAAGAAGAAGAAGACGAAGAAGAAGAAGAAAGAGATGAAGAAGAAGAAGAAGCTGGGAAAAGAGAAATGAAAGAATCAAGCAGAAGATAAAACAGAAAATAACGAAGTAGAAAAGAAGGAAAGAACACGGAAAAGAAATAAAAGCGAAAAAGAAGATAACGAAGAAACACTTAACAATGAAGGAGAGATGAAAGAAAAGTTTAGAAAATGAGAGGGAAAAAATGATAAAAGAAGAAGAAAAAAGAAAGAAAGATTTGGAGAAAGGAAAAGGAAAAGAAACTAATCGAAATAATAAAACACGCAAAAGGATGAAATGACTTAGGGTAAGATGTGTTTATTAGGGAAATGTGTTTTAAGATCTTAAAAGATAAAGTTTACATGATGGAGAAGAATAAAGAAAAAGGGTGATGACGAAATAGATAGAGAGAAAGAGGAAAAAGAAAAAGAAGAAGACAATAACAACAACGAAAAAAAGAAAAGGGAGATTGTGAAATTGTCGTAAAAAGAGAGAAAAAGAGGTTGAAAATAGAAAGAGAGGTAGAAGAATAAAGAGTGAAAAGCAGACGAATAAAGAAGACGAAAAGAAGGATTTGAACGAGCACAAAAAGAGAAGAAAGGAAAAATAGTGAGCAAAGAACGAGAAAAAGACGAAAGGAAAGATAAGGGTGTAACTAAGGGGAAGGAAGTGAAGAAAAAGAAGAAAAAGAAGACATAGGTCAAGAAATAAAACAAAATTAAGAAAAGTTGTGGTAAGAGAAAAAAGGTATTTATTAGAAATAAATCAAGAAGAAGAAAAAAAAACAAGGAAGAAGATAAAGAACATAAAGACATGAAAAAGGATGAAGATGAGGAAGAGAAAAAGAGAAAAGAAACAAAATGAAAAAAAGGAAGAAGACGACTAAAAGGAAACGAGAAATGAAAGAAAATATAGAGGAAGAAAATTAAGAAGGCCAGGAAGAGAAAAAAGAGAAATGAAACAAAATAAAAAAGAAGAAAAATGAAGAAGCGAAAAGAAGCAAAATGAAGAAGAAGAAGAAGAAAGAAAGAGAGAAGACAAGAAAGAGGAAATGAGAAAAGACGAAAAATGGAGAAGAAAAAATAAAGCAAATGAGGAGGTGGAAAAGATAAAAGAAACAAACTGAAGAAGAAAAAGAAAGCAGATGTGAAAGAGGGAAAGATAAAAGAAGAAAAATCGAGAAGAAAAAATGGAAGATGAGGAAGAGGAGACGTAAAAAGAAGGAAAATGAAGAGGAAGAAAATTAAGAATATGGGGAATAAAAAGCAAAATGAAACAAAATAAAAAAGACGAAAAATGAAGAGAGATGAGGAAAAGCGAAAAGAAAGAAAATGAAGAAGAATATAGAAGAAGACGAGGAAGAAGTAAAGAAGCAAAATGAAGAAGTAAAAAGAAGAAGATGAGTAAAAGAGAAAAGAAGTACAGTGAAGAAGAAGAAAGAAAAGAAGATAAGGAAGAGTAAAACAGAAAAGAAGCAAAATGAAGAAATAAAAGGAAGAAAATTAGGAAGAGGATACGAGAAAAAAGCAGTTAGAAGATGAAAAACGAAGCAAATGAGGAAGAGGAAAAGAAGAGAAATGAAGAAGAGGAAAAAGGAAGATGAGGAAGAGGAAAAGAGAGAAATGAAGAAGAGGAAAAAGGAAGAAGATGAGGAAGAGGAAAAGAGAGAAATGAAGAAGAGGAAAAAGGAAGAAGATGAGGAAGAGGAAAAGAGAGAAATGAAGAGAAGAAAAAAGAAGAAGATGAGGAAGAGGAAAAGAGAGAAATGAAGAAGAGGAAAAAGGAAGAAGATGAGGAAGACGAAAAGAGAGAAGTGAAGAAGAATAAAAAGAAGATGATGAAGAGGAAAAGAGAGAAATCAAGAAGAATAAAATGAAGAAGATGAGGAAGAGGAAAAGAGAGAAATGAAGAAGAATAAAAAGAAAAGAAGATGAGGAAGAGGAAAAGAGAGAAATGAAGAAGAAGAAAAAGAAAGAAGATGAGGGAGAGGAAAAGAGAGAAATGAAGTAGAAGAAAAAGGAAGATGAGGAAGAGGAAAAGAGAGAAGTGAAGAAGAAGAAAAAGAAAGAAGACGAGGAAGAGAAAAACAGAGAGGAAACAACATGAAGAAGAAGAAAAAGGAAAATGATGATGAAGAGGAAATGAGAAAAGACGAAGAATGAATAATAAGAAAAAAGAAGATGAGTAAATGAAGGAAATGAAGAAGAAAAAGAAGATGAGTAAGAGGAAACGATAAAAGAATCAAAATGAAGAGAAAAAAAAGGAAGAAAACGATGAAGAGGAAAGAAAAAATGAAAGAAACTGAAGATGAAAAAATGGAAGGGTATGAGGAAAAGATAAATCAAGCAAAATGAAGATGAGCAAGAGGAAAAGAGAAAAGACAAAAATCGAAGGAGAATGAAAAGAAGGTGAGGAAAAATAAAAGAAGGTAAGTGAAGAAGAAGAAAAAAGAAAACGATGAGGAAGAAGAAAATACAAAAAAGCAAAATGAAGTTGAAAAAGGAAGAGAAAATGAGAAAAGAAGGAAAGTGAAGAAAAGGTAAAATGAAAGAAAATGAAGAAGACGTAAAAGGAAGAAGAGGAAGAGGAAAAGAAAATGCTGGAAAATAAAAAACAAAAAGGAAGATGAGGAAAAGATAAAAGAAGCAAAATGACGAAGAAGAAAAAAGGAAGGAAATGAGGAAGGGGAAAAAAGAAAAGAAGCAAAATAAAGAAGAAGAAGAAAAAGAATAAGATCGGGAAGATAAAAGGAAAAAGGAAGAAGATGAGAAAAAAAGAGAAAAAAAGCAAAATAACGATAAAGAAAAAGGAAGATGAGGAAGTAGAAAAGAGAACAAAAAATAAAATGAAGAAGAAAAAGAAAGACGAGAAAAAGGAAAAGAGAAAAGACGACTATAAAGAAGAAGAAAAAGGAAGAAGATGAGGATGACGAAAAGAGAAAAGAAGCAAAATAAAGAAGAAGAAAAAGGGAAAAGAGGAAGCAGAAATGAGAAATGAAAGAAAATGAAGATAAAGAAAAAGGAAGAGGATGAGGAAAATATGACTCAAAATGGAGAAGAAAAATTGAAGAGAATGTGGAAGAGGAAAAGATAAAAGTAGCAAAGTGAAGAAGAAAAAGGATGACGATGAAAAAGAGGAAAAGAGAAAAAGCGAAAATAATCAAAATGAAGAAGAGAAAAAAGGAAGATGGCGAGGAAAAGAGAAAAGAATCAACCAAAAGATCAATAAAATGAAAATGGTTGAAATGATTAAAACGTAAGATAAGGAAAAGCTTAAACAAAAGGAGTTACACAAGAAACCAAAGAAACTGACATTTAGAGAAATGGAAGAAAGAAACTTATTAGTCACGTTTTTCTTTCTTTTTGATATACATTTACTCTCTATATATACACACATTCATATGAACACACACACACAATCACACATATGCGGTCTGTTCAAAAATATCGAGACTGATGCTGTAATAATAAAACTACAACTTACATCAATTCAGCATTTAATCTTCATCGAAGTACCCCCCGCTTCTTATGCAAAATACTTTATCCAGCATCGTCTGCACTAATGGAAAAATTCATAGAACTCTTTTTTTGTGGAATAGCCAGCAGCTACATAATCGCATTCTCGGATTTGCTCGAGGTCTTCAAATCTTATTCCTTTCAATAGGATTTGCTTTTTGGAAACAGGAAAAAGTCGCAAGATTCGAGAACTGAGGAATATGGTGCTTGTCGGACATAGGGAATATTGTCCTGGGCCAAAAACTACTTCGCAATCCATGGTCATTGACTGAACTTCTGTGGTATGGCGAGACGACCGCATTCTACCCATTTCCTTCCAAGCATTGTTATAAAAAACGGGAAGTGAACGATAATGTTGTAACCGTTAAAATAAGAACTGTCTTGATACCTTTTTTATTCAGATCGCGTATATATATATATATATATATATATGTGTGTGTGTGTGTGTGTGTGTGTGTGTGTGTGTGTGTGTGTGTGTGTGTGTGTGTGTGATAAAAAGTCTTTTTATTATATCCTTACTCTGTCCTGGACATTGAGTTCTACCTGGATTCTATCCTCCTGGAATTTTTTTTTATTCCAAAAATATATATGTATGTGTTTGCATGTATGTATATATATTTATATATTTTGCATATGTATGTGTATATTTACCACTAATATTATATATATATATATATATATATATATATATATATATATATATATATATATATGGTGGAGTTTCCTATCGTGAACGATAAATCAAGGTCAGCATTGTTGGATGGTGCCTTTCTTTATACTTATCTATACTACCAGGGGCTATTGTTGAGAAAATCAGGTAAGGGAAAACATATTTTGTTTATCCTTTCTTAAATGCAATACTAGTTCACCCGTGCCGCGGGCGACAAAGTCACACAGACAAATAAAATTTGTTAAAGCGAGATTTTGATGGTGTCTCTGCATCAGAGCTTGACGAAGCTGATCACGATGCTTCAGTCTACTGTCTTCAAAACCCTTTAAATTAATGAAACATGTCTTACACTATTCTTTTAGGCTTGATGCCTCGCCTTCCAGGTTTCCAGATCAAATTTGAAACGTTTCAAGTTGTCTTTCAGTTTGTCTTTGTTGTGTAAGAGTGGACATCAAATTGACCGCTTGGAGTTTGGTACTTGTTCATATAGTACCTATTTTGAAAGTCTATGCTCATCCATTCTCACAGCATGACCAGCCCACCTAAGTAGTACCTTTGTTAGAATGGTTTCACAATGCCTGTGATGTCGTTACATTTCTTCAGTGATGCTCTATTCTTGACCCTGTCATCCCATTTATATATATATATATATATATATATATAGGCATCATATATTCATTCTTGCATGTTTTGAATAATCTAGACATAGTATGTCTATTTATATTTTTTATTTTAATCCTTTCAATTTCACGGATAAATTTCTTAGTGCTTTTACAAAACTAATTAATAAAGACACCGTAGTTTTGGTTATTTCTTTTATTAGGTTGGTGCAAAAAATAATGACGTAATAATGTCGTTTTTTGACGTATTTTTAACGTCAAAAACGACATTATTACGTCATTAATATTTTTCCAAGTACTTTCAATGTCATCTAAAATCAGGGGTGAATAGCTAAGACAAAAATTAATAGTTGTGATTTTTTTGTAAGTGCGCATGAAGAAACCCGCTCCGTTATAGTCAATTTAAAAATTAACTCTTAATAATATGTAAGGGTGGTAACTTAAAATACTCAACCTGCAGTTATTTTAAAAATTAGAATTTCTCCCCGTAGTTATTTTTTTAACCTAAGTACTTTCGATCTTTTCCAAGACCACCTTCAGGGGTAAATTATAAAGATAAAATCTACATTCCGTTCTGATGGTCATTTTAACAAACATACGCGAACAGGCTCTGTAATTATTTTTAATTTATACGTTGTAGATATGGAATTTTTTGCAAAATAGTAAGATGATTAAAGGGTAATAAAACAATTAGAACTAGTCAGAGAAAGAGGAAGGAATAAGGTCTTGACTGTTATCTTTCTATATCTGTACAATTTTAAACCTTTCTCATATCTGTGTATTCTTTGCGAGTGTGTTTATAGTAGATATATATATATATATATATATATATATATATATATATATATATATATATATATATATTGAATAAAAACAGACCACTTTAAGGTTCCATGTAATAAGTTATTTCACCACAACCCGTTTAACACAGCTCTGGATCATCAGACTTTACTTCCAAAGGTTGAATTCATTTCATTGGAACTGACAAATATTAATGAAAGCGGAGTTCTTTCTAAGGGTCCCGTTTATATATATATATATATATATATATATATATATATATATATATATATATATATATATATATATATATAATATCACTTGATAATTAGTAGGGATAATTCCAAGGAGGATATATATGCAAAGAGAACTCAATGTAAGAACAGAGCAAATATTAATGAAAGCGGAGTTCTTTCTAAGGGTCCCGTTTATATATATATATATATATATATATATATATATATATATATATATATATATATATATATAATATCACTTGATAATTAGTAGGGATAATTCCAAGGAGGATATATATGCAAAGAGAACTCAATGTAAGAACAGAGCAAATATTAATGAAAGCGGAGTTCTTTCTAAGGGTCCCGTTTATATATATATATATATATATATATATATATATATATATATATATATATATATATATAATATCACTTGATAATTAGTAGGGATAATTCCAAGGAGGATATATATGCAAAGAGAACTCAATGTAAGAACAGAGCAAATATTAATGAAAGCGGAGTTCTTTCTAAGGGCCCCGTTTTCATTATTAAATACATGTGTGTGTGTGTGTGTGTGTGTGTGTGCGCGCTAAAGACGACGGATATTTTACCATACTTACATCGTTCGGACTGTTGTCCTCATCCTTATTAATCAATGTGCCAATAAAGGTGAGGAAACAGTCTGAAGAATGTGAATAATTACAATATCTGAATGACAAGTGCGTAGTGGCGAACGGTGAAACGACTTCCCTTGAAAACAAATAACGGGCAACCTCCCCGCTGACCCGTCTTTCGTGCCTTTCGTCTGATTGAAACATTAAAATAGATAAATTTTGTCTTAGTTTTTCGACAGCTTTTTTTTCTGTTTCTAACATGAACTCAGTCTATACCGGAGTGTTTAAGACAGACGACCGATATCTTCATCTGCCAAAATAGGCTATTCGCCATATGAAGTGATTTTCGATTTTATTGCACACACACACACACATATATATATATATATATATATATATATATATATATATATATATGCCTGACGATTGCGTCTAGCAAGAAACAGCCTGTCGCCTCTGAGTGTTGACTTAAATGATCACTTTTATATTTATATTTACATACGCTCTATCTATGATACTGAGCAATTTATGCCATAAATATAGCATACTTTAAAACTATATTTCTTTACACACAGACATATATATATATATAGACATTCTTATGTATATACATTCTTTTTATAGATAAAATATTTAAGTAAATGCTCTGTTTGTAATAAATATTAATAACATTTACCGGCCTGAATGCCCGAGAAATTTTCATGGAAAATATTCGTCCTCCGACAGGAATCGAACCTGTATCCAATACGGAACCGTATCATATATCCTGACGTGCTTTTACTGGTTTCGCCACAGATGATCGTCCGGTTCGCACGTTTGATTTTTACTGTTTTTAAACTTCTATTATCTATGAATCTCTCACGTGCATTCATATCTGCTCAATGCGTATCCAAATGTAAACAAAAGACGTCACACATTATGAAATGGACAAAGGCCGACAATTACTTTAAGACATTCTATGTTTATCCATTCTTTTTATAGATACAAATATTTAAGTAAATGCTCTGTTTATAATAAACAGTATTAACAACATTTACTGGCCTGAATGTCCGAGAAATTGTCATAGAAAATATGCGTCGTTTTTAAAAACAGTAAAATCGACCTTGCTAACCGAAACACTCAATTGTTAAAAGCACGTCAGACATTCAGGCCGGTAAATATCTTGATATCTATGTATATATATATATATATATATATATATATATATATATATATATATATATATATATATATAAATAAAAAGAAAGAACAGTAAGATATATAATCCGGTGTTCATATAGATATTTTTATTTTAAAAAAAAATAGTGCTCAATGTAAATTTTCAGAGCATCAATATTATAAATTAATTGATTTAAAATATGTTTTTTCGCTACACAGTTCTAACCATGTTTCAAAAATGGAAGCTAAAAGCTCTGAATTTAATTTTGTAATTAAATTAAAGACATTAGTTCCATTTCATCCATTTTTGGAGTCCAAAATTCGCTTGAGGATGAAATGGAACTAACGTTTTTAATTTAATTACAAAATTAAATTCAAAGCTTTTAGTTTTCAATTTTGAAACATGGTTAGAACTGTGTAGCGAAAAAAAACATATTTTAAATCAATTAATTTATAATAATGATATCTATGTATATATACCGTCTATGTATCAGTTTTCATATATCTATATGTCTATCTATCTGAATGTGTTAATATCTACCTGTTAATCTTAGTCTGTTAGTCTTGATGGATGTGGGGTTTATTGGTTTGTTTTGTTTTCACCACAAACACTATTTTCATGACGTTGTAAAAATCTACGAACCATTCATATTCAATTTGAGATACAATAGAAAAAATGAGATTAAATTATCGCATCGGAAAGGCAAACTTCGACAAAATGGTGGA
>OZ010603.1:64834434-64836934 GCA_963932145.1 Acanthosepion lycidas | reverse complement strand
ACTTTAATATATATATATATATATATATATATATATATATATATATATATATATGAATTACATATAAATGAAACACAAAAATACCTCCCTCATCTGATTGGGGTATTTTTTTAATTTGTACGTAATTTATTTATATATTCTCTGTAAAAATACATTGGGCTCTTTTTGTGGATCAGTTTTAATATTTTATATCATTAAGATTCACTTGGATTACTTACCCACTGATTTTACATATATATATATATATATATATATATATATATATATATATATATATATATATATATATATATGGTGGATATCGACTCGCAAAGCGAATATAGCCATCACTAACATGTCCAGCGACAGCACTACATTCATCGGATGTGTGAACGACATTGGCTTATAAAGCCAGTCATCGATCTGCATTTCTTGTCATATATGTGGCATATCCTCTACTGGTGGTCGATATTGACTTTGATCATCATCACCAATATGATTTGTCAGGCCCAACCTGCAGTTGCACACTCTAGTGCAGGTCGGGCATTCAAAACATGGCATTATAAAATCGTCATATACTATAGACTATTGGTATATATATATACATATATATATATATATTACTTAAATGTTATTATTGTGAATACTTGGATTTCAATAGACACACCATTTATTTATTACATAGTATTTGCACTAAAAGTAATATTTAATAATAAATTCTGTCGGAACGCTAAATTAAAAAATCCATCACTTCTTTAGAAATTGCTTTGTTCAGGTTGAGATACAAAAATGAGCAGATATGTATAATTACAGAGCCTGGGAAAGATTTGCATTTATAAGTCACGATAAATTTTGCTTGGCCATTGTCTCAATTCGTGGCCGAGGCAGTTAAAGAACGTTCGTTCTAAAGACAGTTTCGTATTCTGCCAGAGAGCGTACATATATATATATATATATATATATATATATATATATATATATATATATATCAGATTTCTCGAATATTAAGGCCGGTAGACGAGGATACACACACACACACACACACACACATATATATATATATATATATATATATATATATATATATATATATATATTTCTAAAGAATTAATGAATTTTATTTTTAATACGATATATTCTCATTACTTTACACCTTATTTTTTATGGATACCCGCATTTGAGTAGACGCTCCGTTTTTAAACAGCGTTCAATTCATTTCAAGGCCTGCGCACTCATAAAAATTAATAAAGAAAGGTCACGTTTTTTCATTAAATTTTCTCGATGTTTTTCAAAAACGGAACATCTACTCAAATATGGGTATCCACTATAATCATGTATGAAATAAAATATATATATATATATATATATATGTGTGTGTGTGTGTGTGTGTGTTATATCATAAAGAATGAATTTAGACAAAGAATTAGTTAGCAATGTTATTGTGATTCATGCTGAAATCACTTCGCTAACAAGACTCAATGAGATTGACTTACTATCAATTCCTTGAATAATACGTTCCTTATATTTGAGTTGTTGTCAGATGTAATTGACGAGACAAGTACTTTCAACAATTTCAAATTGTCATCTTCAGAACACAATTTTTCCCTATACAGGCAAACAGTAAGACAAAATATATGTAGTGTAGATCGAAAAATGTTTTTTTTTTTTTTAATTATGCTATTTTTTGACAGTTAAATATATGTTTTGGAGGGTGCGATTCCGCGACGCTAGAGTTCTTTTTCAAATCAATCAAGTGAGAATTTGGTTTGAATTTTGTAATGTGATAAGTCCACGAAATTTTGTTGTTCTATATATATATATATATATATATATATATATATATATATATATATATATATATATATATATATTTCAGTTAAAGTGACATGGACTTAAGTATAATCCAATTAGTAGAGTAAAATTGCCTGCATATGGAAAAGTTTCGCCCTGACAATTTGAAATTGTTTAAAGTACTTGGCTCGTCAATTCCATCTGACAACAACTCAAATATAAGGATCGTATTATTCAAGTAATTGATAGTAAGTTAATGTCTGATTAAATCTCGTTAGCGAAGTGATTTCGGTATTAATCACATTATCATTGTTATTTAATTTTTTTGTATAAATTACTTCTTTATGATATAATATATAAGCTGCACAATCTCTCTATCTCTCTCTCACACACACATATGTATATATATATATATATATATATATATATATATATATATATATATATATATATATATATATATGATTTTCAGCGTTTAATGGAGGGCCACACACAGGCAGACTAACATCTAGTTTCGTATATTAGATTACGAAAGAAAAAATATGAACACTTGCCGTAATGGTGTTCACCAGCAAGATACATAAACATAAAAAAGAAACTTAAATTTAAGCACATCAAATTGAGAAAAAAAACTAAGTCAATGACTTGAATTTCGAATGACAGAATCTAATATGTCGGATATCAAACTCAGAATTTGGATGCCAAATACTATTGTAGGAGAGTTTAGAAA
>OZ010603.1:64641934-64829434 GCA_963932145.1 Acanthosepion lycidas | reverse complement strand
TGTTGAGGCATCACACTTATACTCACACCCATACTAATATATACACTTACATAATGCACGCTCCCAAAGAACAAATAATAACATACACTTAACACACACAGATCACCTTCCTAACAACCAATAAAAATGTCAAAATGACGACTCATGAATCTCCCCAGCCTCTGCTTTAAAAATAACTTGCAAGAGGCCGTTTGACCAACACAAGGACTGGCCAAAATTAGCGATAAAAGACAAATGAAAAGTGCAGATAAAGGTAATTTTCCTCAAAAAGTCATTAATTTCTGCAGTTTGCTGCTGCTAACAAGCAGGAAGTTTTTTTTTTTTTCTCCAGGTAATGGCCATGCTGGCCGAACTTAGTCGAGGAACCTAATTGAAACAATAGTATTAGGTTGGTGCAAAAATAATGTCGTTTTCTCACATATGTTACTATGTGAGAAAACGACATTATTTTTGCACCAACCTAATACAAAACAATATTAATATATAACCCAGTATGTCTGAAAATTTTAATTTTTCAATATTTTTATTGAAAAATACACACATACACACACACACACACACATATATATATATATATATATATATATATATATATATTGAACTGTATCAGCTTGGCTGAAGCTTGCTGTTACCCTGATGAATATTTATGGGCGTTCCTAACTCAAGAAGAATTTTGAACCAATAAAATTGTCGTTCTTGTATATGCTTACTTATTATAAAATAAAATCCTCGCATTTGCCTGGAAGTCGAACAGCGGATGAAACACATCGGCTAAGATAAGTTTGCCTTTTCTGGTTATTATTCATATATATATATTCCTCGTGAGCCAGGAACTACTTTACTTCTTAGTCTGAAGATCCATTTAGGTGAAACCTAGGTAGGTATTTCCTGGCTAACCTGTTCTTTTATTTTCCTTTCTCCTCACTAATGTCTTCTCATTCTCTTTTACTCCAGCAACACATTGCTTCTTAGGGGCATTATCAACATCTTTTGTCTTTCTGAAATCTGTTCTTTTATCGTTTTTTATGCTTCCTTGATTACTAGAATCCTAACCTGTTCAAGTCTACGGTTAACCGTTATCTTCCACACATATCCGCATAAGCTGTACCACTTACTCTGTATCCCTCTACTTCAAGTGGCTCTCGGGCCTTGCACAGACTGAATACCACTGTAAAAAAAATCCGCGAGCGTCGTCCATAGATACTTCCTGCTTGACTGTCGTTTTAATGCAGTTAGCAATAGGTGTCGCGGGGGAAAACGCTAGCGGTGAGATGACATAGAAATAAAGGGACCTACGACGCGATGACGCCCAAAGATAAAAGTAACTAGCGAATATCAATGTTGGTTGTAGTGGGTGGGGGTTCGTAAATCATGGAAGATTCAAATTTGACGCAGGTGCCGATGAGAAGTCTTTGCAAAACAAACGCGTAAGAATATTTGTACGTGCAAGAAGCAATCTGGAAGGAGGTGAATGAAGCAAAATATTCCATTAGCAAAATAAAGCATTATATATATATATATATATATATATATATATATATATATATTCCAGGATCATTTCCCAACTTATTCAAGGTAATCTGCGCCCTCTCTTTTTGTCCTGGAGTAACAAGTTATCTCGCAGGTTTCGCTGACGATGTCATTATCAAGTACTTTTTTATTGCTCTTTTGAAAGTCATAGCTGAAACTTCTCTCTCACGTGCCAAATATCTTATGGATAGTGTTGGATTTTTTCTAATTGATCCCTTTAAATGTAAGTCAAAATGATGACCCCTTTTCCTATTGTGACCATCTTATCTATAAGGTTGGTGCAAAAATAATGTCGTTTTCTCACAAGTGACATATGTGAGAAAACGACATTATTTTTGCACCAACATAATAGTATTCCTCTCTACTGTCGCCCCTTTTTTTCAAATTATTCACTGTTCCCTTGATGTTTCTTGATTGGAATTTGAAGATGGAAGCCAGAGTATGAATGTTGGTACCATTACTGAAATCCTGAATGATCTTTTTCCTCTCATCATTGCTCCGTTGGGAAGACATAGTGAGTCTGACACAAAATAATCCCTTTCTATCTGAATAACTCAAAGGGTTTTTCAGTGATTCTTTCGACAAATGGTGTCAAGATGGCTAAACGTATTATCTGAAAACCTAGGAAAAAGAAACTCATTTAGTTTAGTGATTTTTTAGATATTAAATATTTTGTGGCATGGACAAATATTCTGTTACACGATATATATATATATATATATATATATATATATATATATATATATATATATATATATATATATATCGGGTGTAAGAGCAAATATATCCAAATCTTGTAACTGCATAATTGTTCATCCCACAAAAAGTTTAATATTTAAGCAACCTCTTAACTAATTGACTTTCTTTTTTCCAGGGTTTCAGATAAGATATTTTGCCATCTTGACACCATATGCCGTAAGAATCACTGAAAACCCCTTAGAGTTACTCACCTAGAAAGCGAACACGTTTAAATTGTTTTGTGTTACCCCACTATGCCTTTCCAACTGAGCAATGGTGAGAAGAAAAAGATCATTCAGGCCTTTAGTAATAGTACCAAAATTCATACTCTGGCTTTCATCTTCAAAACTAGATAAGATGGTCACAATAGGAAGAGGGATCATCATTTCGATTTACATTTAAAGGGATCAATTAGAAAAAATCCAACACTATCCATAAGATATTTGGCACATGAAAGAGAGAGCAATGAAAAAGTACTTGATAATGACATCGTAAGCGAAACCTGAGAGATAACTTGTTACTCCAAGACAAAAAGAGAGGGCGCAGATTACCTTGAATAAGTTGGGAAATGATCCTGGAATATATATATATATATATATATATATATATATATATATATATATATATGATAGGAGAAGATAGGTTTGGCTATTTCCTGGTTGGATGCGCTTCCCCAGGGTTTGATTTAATATTATTTTGAAACTTTCCCGGCCAATGCTAGACAATCAGAAATTATTCATGAAACGAACTAATGTTTGTAAAAAATCGATCTTCGCTATCAAGGAGATAAAAAATAATCCGCAATGTTTAACCTTTGTCTCCACAGAAAACAGAGTGTCAAAACGGAGGTTATTCCTTTAACACCGCTATTACTGTGTATACTTTTGACTCCCTCGGCAATGATTATTTACAAAATTACCAAAATATGCAAACCAGCTACAATGCAGCATTCATTATTAATCATTTTATAAACAGCTACAAAAAAAAATTTTTTTTTTAAATCTAATAATAATAAAATTAAATAATAATAATAAATAAATAATAGTAGATAATAAATAAATATTTGTAAATATCTAATAAATAATAAACATATAAAAAAATAATAATAAATAATAAATTATGACAAACAATAATAATAAATAATGATAAATATTTAACAAATAATAATTAATAAATATTAAATGAATAATAGTAAATAATGAATAAATAAATATTAATAAATATCTAAATAATAATAAATAAATAAAAAATAATAATAGATATATAATAAATAATAATGAATACTAAATAAATAATAGTAAATAAAAATAATAAATAAATATTAATAAATATATAATAATAATAAAAAATAAATGAATGATAGTAAATCATAAATAAATAAATATTTATAAATATATAATAATAATTAATAAATAATAAATGAATAATAAATAATAATAGATATATAATGAATAATAATAAATTTTAAATAAATAGTAGTAAATAAAAAATAATAAATAAACATTAATAAATATATAATAAATAATAAATAAATAATACATAGATCATAAATAATAATAAATAATGAAAAAATAATTATTATTATATAATGAATAATAAATAAATAATAATTATGTAATAAATAATGAATAAATAATATTAATTAATAATAATAAATAAATAATGAATAAATAATAAATTATAATAATTATGTAATAAATAGTAAATAATAATAATTATATAATAAATAATAAATAAATAGTAATTATGTAATGAATAATGAATAAATAATATTAATAAATAAATAATAAATAAATAATAAATAAATAAATAATAAATAAATAAATAAATAATAATAATTATGTAATAAATAGTAAATAAATAATAATTATGTAATAATAATAAATAATAATAATTATATAATAAATAATAAATGAATAGTAATTATGTAATGAATAATGAATAAATAATATTAATAAATAAATAATAAATAAATAATAAATAATAAATAAATAAATAATAATAATTATATAATAAATAATAAATAAATAATAATTATGTAATAAATAATGAATAAATAATATTAATTAATAATAATAAATAAACAATAAATAAATAATAAATAAATAATAATAATTATATCATAAATAGTAAATAAATATTAATTATATAATAAATAATGAATAAATAATATTAATTAATAATAATAAATAATAAATAAATAATGAATAAATAATAATAATTATATAATAAATATAAATAGATAATAATTATGTAATAAATAATAAATAAATAGTAATTATGTAATGAATAATGAATAAATAATATTAATAAATAAATAATAAATAAATAATAAATAAATAAATAATAAATAAATAATAATAATTATGTAATAAATAGTAAATAAATAATAATTATGTAATAATGATAAATAATAATAATTATATAATAAATAATAAATAAATAGTAATTATGTAATGAATAATGAATAAATAATATTAATAAATAAATAATAAATAAATAATAAATAAATAATAATAATTATATAATAAATAATAAATAAATAATAATTATGTAATAAATAATGAATAAATAATATTAATTAATAATAATAAATAAATAATAAATAAATAATAAATAAATAATAATAATTATATCATAAATAGTAAATAAATAATAATTATATAATAAATAATGAATAAATAATATTAATTAATAATAATAAATAATAAATAAATAATGAATAAATAATAATAATTATATAATAAATATAAATAGATAATACTTATGTAATAATTAATAATAATTATGTAATAAATAATAAATAAATAATAACAATTATATAATAAATAATAAATAATATTAATTATGTAATAAATAATAAATAAATAATAATTATATGATAAATAAACAGTGTTTTTGTTCTAAAATCTCAAGAATGTAGAAAATATATAAATCTACTTACATAGTTATATTAGAATTATAATCAGAGATTTAAAAAAAAAAACATCAAAAATTTCCTGTGGAGTCTAAAGTGTATACCGTAATAGCGGTGTCAAGGGAATAAGCGTTTTTGTTTGACACACCTTTTCTTTTACGGACAGGGAGGTTAAATATTGCCAAAACCTCAAACGTACCTTCGTGATTTATTGATAATATGGCTTAACCTAACAATGAGGAATCCGATATCTATCTTTTGTTTTGTTCAAGATTCCTAATGACGATTGTTATTTTCGGTAGGATTTTGCTGTAGTTGCCCGAGTGTATGTCAATAATGACGCTCTCAATGAGAGTAACTGTATCTTGGAGTCTGTCATTTGCATGCACATCGGGAAATATGGAATGCATCTTAGCTAACGTGCAAAAATAGCAGGTGCACATCTTCTACAGTTAACAGCTGATTCGAATCTAAACGACAAATTGTCGAACATTTCACGGATCTTGTTACTGGAACGACCGTCTAATTGAGTTGCCGATTTTCTCATCAGAAACAAAAGCAGGAGACGATGATGACGACGATGTCACACGTTGATGCCGCTTCAAACTCGGTCGGCGTTCTCCGATTTTCGAACGTGTCACTTTGTCAACGTCAAAAAAAAAAAAAATCTATTCCGCTCCTTGTCTTCCTCTTCCCAGCTGTCAGTCTCTCGCAATTTGATTTTCTCACTTCCTCTTCTCTTTTGGACGTGCGGGTGGTGTAGTAGGTAGATATTCTGAATGAGTAATCGGGGAGCCGATTTCGAATCCCAGCCGAGTTCGCTACATTCTTTTTCGCCCAAACATCCTTGGGAAAAGTTTGAATCTATCACTTCTCCTCCAGCTATGGGTTAAATAATAGCCCTTGTATCTGAAAAAAATCGTTATGTCCAAAAAAATGTTAATGCACTATTCACTCGCAAAAAACGAAAATTGATTATTTCTACAATCCAAAATGAAATTTCCCGCTTAACCCATAAAAAATTGATAAGTCGTAAAAAACAAGCCAACAACAAAAAATTCTCTTTTCTCTCTCTTTACGTTTCACTCACTTTAACATTATGTACAGTCGAACTAATGTCCTCATCTTTGTTGTTAATATCACAAGGTTTCGGCTATTATATCATATGACCTTCTTCAGGTGTTTATCTCAGTTATGGGCAAACTGCAATCCGCGTTTTGTTCTCTTATACATAACCATGTTCAATGATTACGTAAAATGTTTCTTGAATTTTATAAAATTCTGGGGCAAGTAACATTGTCAGCATTTTAAGCCATTAGCGATTTTCACTAAGCAAGATCATACGTGTGAACATCGTTTGCTTTTGAAACAGTAAAGAAGAAAGAAATGTTTTCATTTTCAAATGAATAAATTTGATATAAATCCTAGCCAGCGACAAGTGTTAATCATTAATGATATTATAAATGGATTTCAATTTTTTAATTATAAAAAGATATTTTCTAAACAATAAACCTTTCCTACCTTATCTAATGTATATGTTTACACACATCGACTTCTGTAATGAAAATAGCTGAGGTACCTACTACGAAAAATTACCTTGAATCTTTTTAATAGTGCAGCCCGTAGTTCAAGCGGTCCACTAATTGAAAAATGTTACCCATGCCTGCGTTCATCTATCGCCACTTCAATGGCAAATGTTCAGATGAGCTCATCATGTGCTTGGCATCTTCCAAAACTTATAAAAACATACTTGTGGTCGTCCATGACTCAAGTCAGATTAAATTCTATTTTCTTAATAGAAAATGATCTTGTAAAGAAGATCAGTGTATAAAAGTCATGGGGAATCTGTGGGTCTTCTTATTTTTGAATGGTATGCTTAAATTCAAATAATGTTTCTTAAAATGTTATTTTGTTTCGTTCTCACTTGTTCACACACACACTCTCTCATATATAACTACAGACATAAACACTGATTAAATACTTAGTTTCAGCGAAAGTTTGTAAACTTTCGCTGAAACTAACGTTTACATCATTTTAAACAATTGGCGATTTTTATTAAGAAAGACCATACGTGTAAATATATTTTGCTTATGAAAGAAAAAATATAATATTTTTTTCTAAAGAAGACATATATGTTGTTTTTTTTTTTGTATTTTTTTACTAATGAATAAATTAAAAATAAATCCCACCCAGCGACATACTGTGATCAAAGATATACGATGTCTTCAAAGAAAAAAAATAAATCACCTTTTCTCCTATTTTTAAGGTATATGCTTACTTATATAGTCATCTGTAGTGAAAATAGCTGAGGTACCTACTGTGAAAATTACCGTGAATCTTTTTAGCAGCGTGTCTCGCTTTGTTATATGTTATTGATTATGCGGACCACTGTTCGAAAATGCCTGGTCTATCTATTCGAGGTATTTTCAGGGAATTTTCGAACTGTACGTTTTATTTAATATATTGTCCCGTCAGACAATAGGCTAGATATTTAAAGCTTTAGTTCGTAAATGGTGACATATAAATGTAGGCTCACTTCATGGGCAGGATAGTACAGACCCGGATGTTGCGGGAACAGGGCAAGCAGTAATTGGGCAGAACGAAAAACAACGAGATGAGATATCCATAGACATGTGCAACAGAACGAGGACTATCTGTTGCGGGTTTGAACCAACCCACAACAAAGAAATATTGTTTAGATATAAAAATATGAAATATTTTTTTTATTTTCGTGATTTTACAACTGCTTCTTAGCGTATATGAGTGGGAAAATTCTTTGTTTGTGGTCGTTTGTTAAAATGAAAAGAAATGCGATTTCCTCGCGTGTATGTGTGGAAAAAGTGGCAACAGAGAAGTGAGAAAGAAAGTGTAAGCATCACGTAGCTTGATGAGGAAGAGTGTAAACGTCACGTAGCTTGATGGGTGTAAATGTCACGCAGCTTGGTCAGGAAGAGTGTAAGTATCACGTAACTTGGCGAGAAAGAGTATAAACGCCACGTGGCTTGGTGATGAAGATGGTAAATCATTAAGTGAAGCCAAGCCTTGTCATAAACTGTTGCTGTCAGTTGCCGTTCCTTACTAGCTTGCCTGGTCTAGTGACTTTGCTTATATATTCTTCCAGGGCATCATTGACTGAAAAATGTTTAATATTTATTTTCAAGTGATTAATTTATTAACCGGAAGGATGCGCGAATCCTTAGACTCAGAACCCAATATTTGTCATTTGAGGATATATTGGTTTCCGTTTTCGATTCGCATATCTACCGTTACTTCTTTGTGCATAATGCGCATTGGGTATAATAGGACCCCCTGTTTTTTTATGCTAAAAATAGAATAAATTACACCGTTATGAATAATACGATCCCATAGAACAGTTATCCATAGATATCTTTTTTAACAGCTATACTACATTATCCATTAAAAAAAACTCAATGATGTATACACTTAAATTGTCGTAATTACAAATTAAAGTATCATTTAACACCATTTATACATGATTATTATTATTATTATTATTATTATTATTCCCCCTCCTCGTCGTCCTCATCCTTCTTCTTCTTCCCCCCCCCTCGTCCTCCTTCTTCTTCTTCTTCTTCTCCCTCATCGTCCTTGTCCTTCTTCTTCTTCCCCATCCTCGTCCTTCTTCTTCTTCTTCGTCCTTAATCCAGGATGGAGTCTTTGAGGCGTTGACTTGCTGATTTGTCCACCATTCCCCTCCATCTGCCGGGGATGTGTGCCTGAGCCTCCTGTCTCAGGGAATTGTTCCTTGTTGTTCTCATCATGTGGCGTGTTTTGGAAGTTTAAACCTGACAGAGCGCGTATTCTTCTAAGATCATTTCAATGTTTCAAACTGGATACTTTGTCTCAACAAACAAAAAAATATGAAACAACCACTGTATAGGAATTATGGGTCCATTTTTAAAGCGGAAAAAACTCAAAAGTACATAATTTATACAATAATTAAGCCTTTCTGGCAACATTAATGTTATCAAAACATAACAGATACTACGTATTCCTTTTAATATTTTTTTTTTAATTAATTTTGTTGGATGCCCTGTCTTTGAGACAAAAGACGTTCAGTTACGCTGATTCCCAAAGAATAAATATTGCCAAAATATCAATTACCTTTTGTAAATAATTGTTATCAACACCTGCATAATTTGTGTTTTATTATCTTTTGGCCTGAGTGTATTTACAATCTTTCTCTTTAAAATAAGAGAATATTTAGGCTGGGTAAAAATTTCTGAAGACGTGTATATGTGTATAATACGCACATCATACCCACCACCCTTTCTGCCTTTAATTTTCGTTCAAATTTTCTCGTATTATGAACAAGAAAATACGGTAGTTCGAAATTCCTCGAAAGTTACCCGGACCGAGAGACACCGGAAAAATGGCGAAGAACATAACAGCCGAATCGTTGGGATAATAAAAACAAAGATGAAGATATTACATTATTCAGACTATTGTCCTCATCTTTGTCGCCATATTTATCACAACGTTTCGGCTGTTGTATGCTCCGGCCTTCTTCAGGTGGTTGGAATATCGAACTGAACCCTTTATTTTGCTCACTGGGGTAGACTGTTCTAGTTCCACGTGCCATTTTTGATGGATGTCAGCTATCAGCTATCTCCTGTTAATTTTCCCTCTGAAAGTTCTCCCCTGCCTTATTGAACTCACACTCTTTTGGTCGGATCTAACCAACGCCTTTATCCACTGTGTCATGTGTCCTTGAGGACATCTGGGTATGAATTTCTGGATATTATAAACCTAATGTCTTCATCAACAATTTTACCAGTGCTCATATTGCAATTTTGCTGTTATCATTGCATGTTTTTACCAGAGCTCATAATGCAACTTTGTTGTTATCATTGCTTTTCTCTGGCACTCCTTATTACTGGTTCCTATATTGTATTTATTTCTATGCTTGGTCGGCTCAGGAGATTTTTGTGGCCTAGCATATGTGCTGATTCCTTAAGTTTACGAATTTTCCAGTGGTGTTCCCTGTCTATGATATCAACATGATCCCACAGAGGGCGGTGATCTCCCTTCTTTCTCCATATGTGGTCAGCCACGCCAGATTTTTCTACTTCCCCTCGAGTTACGGCCTTCTGGTGTTCTTGAAGGCTTACCTTGAGGGGGCGGCCTGTCTCTCCTTTATATTCCTTTCCGAAGCTGCACGGGTTAGCGTACACACAGTCTTTAGTCATGTTCTCCTCTATGGCGGGGGTCTTACTCGGGAGAGATATCTGCGAAGTGTCGTCAAGCTTTTGAATGTTGTCCTGATGTTATATCGACCATCAAACATGGCTCATGGAACTAGAACAGTCTATCCCAGTGAGCAAAATAAAGGGTTCAGTTCGACATTCCAACCACCTGAAGAAGGCCGGAGCGTACAACGGCCGAAACGTTGTGATAAATATGGCGACAAAGATGAGGACAATAGTCCGAATAATGTAAATAATGTACATAGTACCTCATCTCAGAAATATAGACAGACTATGAAGATATTAGTCCGAATGAAAATAATGATAACTTCTCATCCAAGAAAACCAAAATATTGTGATAATAACAAAAAAATTGAGGACAATAGTGTAAATGTAGATAATAACTCCTCATCTTAGAAAGCTAAAATATTGTGATAATAAAAACAAAGATGAGGATATTAGTCCGAATGTAAAATTTTTAAAAATCTGTTTTTCTTATGATTTCTGGGCTTATGGCCATATCACGTCGAAACACCAGTTCCCTTTACGATCACCGAAATTAAGCAACGTTAAGCCTAGTCAGTACCTAGATGGGTGACAGCTTGCGGATACTAGATGCTGTAAGCTTTAATGAGGTGCAGGCATTGTGGATAATGGCTCTAAATTGTTAATCAGACAGCCGCGATCAAATTCCAGTTGGGTTCGTTATATGCACTTACATGCAAACACCTTTGGGAAAGGTATGAATCCACCTCGTCTCCCCCAGGTATGGATTAATTAGTAAAACTTGTATCTTCTTTCTTTCTTTTTATATGTCGTGTCCTTTAAGGACGTGGGTGATCTTGTTTCTCAACTTCTCCCTATCAGTTGTGGCTCTCAATAAGTTTCGCTCTTCTGCCAACTCCACCAGACCACGTTCTGCCATCCACTTGCTTAAGCCCGCCATGTGTTGCTTTCCCTTGTCTCTTTTTCCTTCTATTCGACCTGTGAGTATCAGATTCTCTAGACCTTCCTTTCTCATTATGTGTCCCAGAAATTTCATCTGCCTCTTCCTTATGTTAAATATAAGCTTCCTCCTTGTTGTCATCCTTTCCAAGACCTCATCGTTGCTCACACGCTCGCCCCATGATATCATCATCATCCTTCTGTAGAACCACATCTTCGCTTCCTCGAGTCTCTTCTTCATCTTTGGGGAGACGGTCCAACATTCGATGCCATATAGGAGGGCAGATGTCACGTAACAGCACAGTACTATTTTCTTTGTCACCAAAGAAATCCTGCTGTCTTGTATTACTGCCAGAATTTTGGAATGCATCCTTGGCGATCCCAATCCGTCTTCGGATCTCAGCGTCGCATCTACTGTCCTTTATCAAAATACTTCCCAGATATTTAAAATTCCACACCTGTTTGATTTTAGTGTCCCCGACCTGCAAATCGCATTTCGAGTTGATCCTTTTACTAATGACCATGCATTCTGTCTTCTTGTAGTTTATGCTTAGTCCTTTCTTCTCGCTCTCTCTCTCGCTACCTTAAGTAGGAGGTTTTGTTTCTTTTCCGTGTCTGCAATTAGTACTCTGTCGTCTGCGTATCTTCTTTTGTTAAGATTGTGGGCGCCAAGGCTGAATCCAGGTAGGATTTCCAATTCTCTCAGAATTGCCTCGCTGTATAGGTTGAATAGGTCCGGTGAGAAGGCACATCCTTGCCTTACGCCCCTTTCTATTTTTGTATATCTGCTGAACTGATTCTCAATGCGCAATTTTTTTACAATCTAAAAATATTTTCTAGCTTCAAATAACCTTCAAAAGGGTTGATAAGCCGTAGAAAATTAATCAATCAATCAATTCTTTTCGATTTCTGTCTATATTTCACGATCGGTTTTTTTCTCCTCTCGTTTCAGCTTACGATTTATATCAGTTTCTCTTTGACCTTGTCACTAACACGTCATCTTTCTTTTACACTCTCTCTTCTCTCTCTCCTCTATCCCCCACTCTCTCCCTTTCTCTCTCACCTCCCTCTCTCTCTACCACTCTCTCCTTTTCTCTCTGCCTCCTTCTCTCTTTCTCTTTCTCTCTCTCTCTCTCTCTCTCTCGGTCACTCTGGTCCACATTTTATTTTTCAATCTCGGGAACACTATCATCCCTGCTGGTTCTCTATTTTTAGAAGAATGTAACGAACTCGACTGTAATTCGAACTCGGCTCTCCGATTAACAATTCCAAAACTTTATTCATTACACCACCTGCACATCCAAGCTTACAGCACCTTGTATTCCCAACTGGTCACCCATCTACGTACTGACCAGGTTCGACATTGCTTAAATTCATTGATCGTACAGGAACCGCTGTTTCAACGTGATATGGTGGTAAGCTGTATCAGCTTTGATTCATGCTTTTAATATTGATTGATTTGTTTTCTACGGGTTATCAACATTTGAAAATTATTTAAAGCCAGTAGATATATAAGGATTTTAATAATATATATATATATATATATATATATATATATATATATATATATATATATATATATATTTAAGCGTTTCCCCCCAAGCAAGGCGGGGAGCCACTAAGACGCAAGGGGTTACAGAAAATTTAGAGCAAGATCAGATATGAGTGATAGAAGAGAGGATGATGAGAAGGATAGTGGATAGATCAAGGCAACAGGAGACGTCGATTGACATTACACTTGAATAGCTGGAGATTATAGCTCTCAGGGGAACAGGAAAAGGGAAGGGAGTTCCACAGCCGAGGGGTGCGATACATGAAGCTATTGGAGTAGAAGAGACGACTACATCTAGGAGTTTCGACAATGAAGGGGTGAGAGCGGGATGACAGCCTCGTAGGGCGCTTGAACACATGAAGTCTGGGAACCAGCGTGTGCAGCTCCTCGGAGCAATTGCCATGAAAGTATTTGTAGAACAGACAGACAGAGGTGACGGCGCGTCTGTGAGAAAGTGACTGTAGACGAGATCCCAGAGCAGGACCAGTTATATTGCATATCCGCCTCTGGTGCCTATCAAGAACCCCCAGGCAAAAAGAAGGGGCACCAGACCATATATGGCAGCAATACTCCATGTTTTTTTGGAGATAATAATGATTTAGTGATACAAGGTTTACTAATTAACCCATAACTGGGGAGTAAAGAGGTGGATTCATGCCTTTCCCAAGCGAATTTAGGCGGAAGGGAATATAACGGACACAAATGGAATTTGAACTCGGATCTCTGATTAACAATTTTGAGCTGTTATGCATTACACCGATCGCACACATAGGCTTACAGCACCTGGTATCTCCAAGGGGTAACCCGTCTAGGTGCTGACCAGGCTTAACGTTGCTTAATTTCGGTGATTGTACGGGAACCGGTGTTTCAACGTGATGTGGGCGTAAATTTCCCCGATTGAGAAAAGCAACAGTGAAGATTTTTATTAGGCCAATAGATATTAATCCCATTTGTAAAACAAAACACCTCTACTGTGTTACTGTTGTGGTAAACCCTCTTACAGTATAATGAACTCGACCTCCTCTCATAAATACAAACTGCGAGAGTCAGGTGGAAGAGGGTGAAGTGGAGTGAAGCAGTAGACGCAGTGCCAATCTATTTATTACTAACACTATTGTTTTGTATATCTCTTCAATATACTTTTTCAACCTACTTTCGTCTTCCGTGTCTTTCTTTCTGGCCCCTAAACAGGCCACAACAGAAACTAAGTTTATAAGTCCCCAAAATTCATCCACTGATCTCCTCTATGACACATGACCCAGTGGATAAAATCGTTGGTTGGATTCAATGACTTGGCCCAAAGAGTTGTGAGTTCAATATTGTTCTCAATAGCCGGCGACTGCAGAGGTGAACAAAAACTTGGAGATTTGAATTAAAAAGTGATAAATGGCACGTGGAACTAGAACAAACTACCCCGGTGTGCGAAATAAAGGGTTCAGTTCGAAATTCCAATCACCTGAAGAAGGGCGGAGATAGGGCAATAAAGTCCAAACAATGTAAATAACTACAATACCTTATCTCAGATGTATACTCAAACACGTGAACCGACTAAATATCCTTAATTCTCACGACCTGTCAACGTCTCATAAATAAGGAATTATTCTGTGTTAATCGTGTAGAAAGAGAGGAACAGACACTACTTGATTTCACTGAGAAAAAGAAAGAAAGAAAGAAAGAAAGAAACGGAAGCAAGAAAGAAAGAAAGAAACGGAAGCAAGAGAAGAAAGAAAGAAAGAAAGAAAGAAAGAAAGAAAGAAACGGAAGGAAGAGAAGAAATAAAGAAACAGAAAGAAAGAAAGAAAGAAAGAAAGAAAGAAAGAAAGAAAGAAACGGAAGCAAGAGGAAGAAAGAAAGAAAGAAAGAAAGAAAGAAAGAAAGAAAGAAAGAAACGGAAGTAAGAAAGAAAGAAAGAAAGAAAGAAAGAAAGAAAGAAAGAAAGAAAGAAAAAAAGAAAGAGAGAAAAAAGATAGAAAAAACGGAAGCAAGAAAGAAAGAAAGAAACGGAAGCAAGAAAGAAAGAAAGAAAGAAAGAAAGAAAGAAAGAAAGAGAATCAGATTAAGCTGATAAGTTACGACACTTTGATCGTAGTCAAAACGCGATTGTATTTTCTTTCCGCCTCACACTAGGGGGACATGATCCAAGGTCAGTTTGATGTAGGAAAACTGATCATGATGTGGCCGAAAGCAGGCATTTAAGAGAATATAACCCATTGATGAATGCCGTTCTAACACCAGATATTTAAAAAAAAAATGTTAGAAAGAAGGATGCCAAGATGAGAAGACAAAGACAAAAATTCACTTAGTTTATTCGTAATCAAAAGCAGTTAACTTCGATTCAGAATTATTTTATCTAGATTTTCTCGTTTAGCTAAATTATAATAAATTTCATAACAAATTTTAGTGTCAGCACAGAAGGAAATTTACGTTAGCAATGGCTTGTTCTTCCAGTTTTGCCACTTTTCTCTGGTTCTGTTTTTACGTCTAAAGTCTTTTATAGATCAAGGATAGGAAACATAATCGATTTCAGATTCAAATATTTTTCTGGCTGTAAATAACCTGAAAGGGGTTGATAAGCCGTAGAAAATGAATCAATCTTACGGTCAAATACGCTTGAGAGACGAATGAATCTCTATGTTTCCCCCACAAGCTTTGGGTTGATTTCTGTTAATTTTATTATTAAATCATTCTAAAAATATTTTTCTGGCTTTAAATAACCTGAAAAGGGTTGATAAGGCGTAGAAAATGAATCAATCGTAGAGATCAGGCTAGTTATTCGTGGTTGATTTCAACCATTCTCCACTGTTTATTCATTCAAACCTGTACGTTTATTGTTGTTCCTATTTTTGTTTTCTTGCAACCTGCCCTACTATTCAGGGCCTAACTGTACTCCCGAAAATGTAATAAAGTGTTTAGTTTGAACTTTTTCCAAAGCTTATCAGGATCGACAGACACCAAAATAAAGCTGAAGAGTATAATATCCAGAACATTGTAATAATTACAGCAAAGATGAAGACATTATTCTAAGCTACTAATGTCAGAATTATACTTTTTTTCATTTCATGTTGATATTTATCTATTTAGGATTTCAAATATGGTAGTTACTTTTTGTATAGCAAACCATATTCAAAATCAAAATCTTCCCTGAAACCCGAAATTGATCCGAACTTAAAAATATTAAATAAAAAATTTTAAACAAAAAACTTTAAATGGTACTCAATCAGATATGCATAATTCAATAATTACTGTCGAAATACATTCAATATATATATATATATATATACATACAAACGTGAATATATATGTTTGTACGTATATACTAATCCCATGTATAAATACGGGGGATTACTTCTTTGTATATCATAATTTACTTCGATTTATTTTCTCCTGCTTTTGTCTTTGTAGATCGACCTTTCGTCGGCAATCACAAACCAAAGTGAGCCTCTCTCCAAATCCATCTACCCACTTTGTATAAAACCCTTTCGATCTTATTACGATAGCCGCCATCTTTACATATCCCGTATTTTGAGCATTGACACATTCATCAAATTTTATATCGGCTTCCTCTCCCAATTATCTTGCCTACAAGACTTGAGGGAATCGATACACACAAGCGATAAAAAGAATAATTCTTTTTTTTTTTTGGCGCTTTTGTATCAAGTATTTTTTCCTCTTAGTTGTTTGCCGTTTAAAATAAAGCCATGAATGAACGATGGCACATTTTTTTTTTTTTAGAATTGAATAATTTCAAATGAATAAACGCCATTATTTTTGTTTGTTTGCTTGTTTTGAGCCTATCTTTTATATTTCTATGCTTTCATTTCTGGGAGCTTGTATAACACACAAGCATATACGACTGTTTCTTAAATACATTAATTAAGCTTTCCTTTAATGTGAAGGCTTCCCTTGACCTGATGGCAAAGCACACTTAACTTAAAAGCAGTTCCCCTGATTGAAAAACGAAATACATGAAGTCCTGTCAGAACCCACATTTTCTTTATTTGAACTCTTGATCTCTAGCCCAGTCCTTATAAATAGCAGGCCTGTGTAGTCACTAAATATAATGTTTATTGCAATAAGAAATAATGTCGAATTGTTTTTTTTTTTAAATTCATTAATTTCATAATTCGCGTGGAGGCACGGTGGTGTAATAGGCAGCGACTCGGATTGAGAAATCAGGGATCCGAGTTCGATTTCCATTCGACTTCGTTACTTTACGTAGAAAGACACTTGGGAAAGTTCTGAATTCGTCTCTTCTAAGCGAAAAGTAAATAGCAGGACATACTGGGTCATATAGCCTTGGATAGCAATCGATCTCAGACTGATACATTTTTTTTTTTTTGAACAATAAAAAAATATTAAAATCTTCAGACACACTAGGTTGTAGATTAATATTCTTTCGTTTTTTTTATTATTATTTCATATATGTATATATATATATATATATATATTTAAGACATTTTTATGTTTAACGTTCTTTTTATAGATACAAGTATTTAAGTAAATGCTCTGTTTATAATAAACAGTATTAAATAACATTTACCGGTCCGAATGTCCGAGAAATTTTCATAGAAAATATTCGTCCTTTGACAGGAGTCGAACCTGCATCCTATACGGAACCGTCATTTAACTTGACGTGCCTAACCGCTCGGCCACAAAGGATTGTTCGGTTGGCAAGGTCGAATTTACTGCTTATAAACTTTGTGGCCGAGCGGTTAGGCACGTCAAGTTAAATGATGCAGGTTCGAATCCTGTCAAAGGACGAATATTTTCTATGAAAATTTCTCGGACATTCAGGCCGGTAAATGTTATTTAATACTGTTTATTATAAACAGAGCATTTACTTAAATACTTGTATCTATAAAAAGAACGTTAAACATAAAAATGTCTTTAATAAATAAATTGTCGGACTTTGTCCATTTCTTTATATATATTTATATATATATATATATATATATATATATATATATATATATATATATATATATATATATAAAAAAAGAAATATAAATAAAAATTTCTTAATCATTAAAACGTTATATTAAGTGGATACACATATTCAGCAGATATCTATTTGCTTTTTCAACAGTGTAAATCTAACTCGGTCTTTAATTAAATCAAACCGGCTTGCGCATTCGAGATTCATAATGAGGAAAACGGGCCCCTCAGTAGGATTCGAACTTGCGTTCCCTTTATACAGGAAACCACCGCAAATCCCGGTGTACTTTAAGACCGCTCCGCCAAGTTCAATCTTAAAGTGCTAACTTTATATTCGAATCCCAAAACGTAAGTTTAATTAGAACATTATTTAAAAGTAGCAGCCATACCCAGCTAGTCTATCTTCTTCATTTAATTTAAAGTACTTTCATTAAAAACATTTAATTTAAAGTACTTTCATTAAAAACATTTTTGGATTAATGCAGTTACTGATATAACAGAAGTCGTCTGTATTTATTCAATCGAAGTTAGCTAAGGACATGAACGGGTAAAACAGCCAACATAAAGACACACTTCGGACCACAATTATTTTTGATATTCAATTTGTCAGTGTGCTACCAGGGTTGTAAAGGAGGATACATTTAGAAAGCAATTGTTAAGTCTGATGAAAATTGGCTGAAAGAAAAATAAGAAAGAAACCAGTAAAAACCACCATTTTTATCTATTTACGCGAGTTTTCACTATATGGGTGGACTCAGTTATCAAGTTAAATGACTTTTAAACAATTAACTTATTGTTGGCTACAATTGAGTGAAGTTTGTATTAGATTGCTTGAAAATTGAGGGAGTTTTTAGTTTCAAATTTATGTTGAAATCGATTTTTTTGTTTTACGCGCTTTTTTAGCTAAACGCAGTGGCGTAGAAATAAAAATGAGGTATCGGTGAGCTCGTCATGATGTAAGTAACCTACATACCGAGGTTGAACGAAATAGGAGTAAAAAATTGAATTTGTCGATTTTTCATCGGCTTTATAGATTATTGATTTTTTTTTTTAAATTATCAATTTTTTACGCTAAGAACCTATCTCTTACATTGTATACTGTATGTGCCAAGATTGGTTAAAATCAGTTGGATGGATCTCGAGTGAAAAGGCATCATCCTCTGTATTATATATAAAGGGATGATTTTCTAAGCATAGCTTAGATGCAGGACAAGGCCGAATCTATGGAGTATCCAACTCGCTGCTCAGCAGTAATTGTTATAAATAGTTCTCTCAAAGACGTGCTGTCGCATCCCTCTGTCTTTTTTATAAATACTTTCATAGTAACTGCTCCGAGGAGCTGCATTCGCTGGTTCCCAGACTTCATGAATTCAAGCGCCCTACGAGGCTGGCATCCCGCTCTCGCGACCTAATGGTAAGATATGCTTAGCTTAGCTTAAAGTGTTTTTGTTTAACGGTATATAAACACCTTTAGGGGTTATTTAATGCCGTAATCAAAATATTTTGTACCAAATTTTATTAAAAAATAAAACATAATAATGGTTTTACTGACACAAGTTTTACTAATTAACCTATATCTGGGGTATGAAGAGGTGCCTTCATACCTTTTACCAAGGGTATTTTGCGTGTAGGTGAATATAAATGAATGGAATTTGAAAATGGATCTCCGAATTTCCATTCCGATTAACAATTCTGACCCATTATCCATTACACCAGCCACACATCCAAGCTTACAGCAACTGGTATTCACAGTCACTCATCTAGGTACTGGCCAAGCTCGCCTTTGTGATTGTATGAGAAGCGGTGGTTCGTGATATGGCCGTAAAATGATAAAAAATAATCCCTATTTTTCGATTCTAATGTATACCGATCGTTTAATGAAGTCTAATCAACAAAAGTTGATTAAAAAGTTCATTTTTTTTTGTTCTTATGAGGGAACAGTTAATTTACGTACTGCTGTAAGTTTCATACGAACATATGAGACGAACCTTGGTTAAAGTTTTTTTTTTTTTTTCTTCATCAGCTCAAAAGTAATATCATATATCATGGAATAGAAGCCAAACCGGAATATTAGGTATATAATGTTTCTCGTATTAAATAAACCGAAACAAATTCATTTCTTTCTTCTTCTTTTTTAATTTTATCAATGCTATAAACAAAAAAAAAAACAAAACAAAACAAAACATTTTTTTTAAAGTAAAAAGGAAATAAAAAATTAAGAAAATACATTCAAAATAAATGGAAATACGAAAAAGTAAAACTTGAAACAGCTGTCCAGATTACGTTACATAAATAAGACCACCCAGAAGAGAAGAGAATTTTCTATCATACGCCTGTACGTATTACAAAAAGATCGACTTGAAAATTTGCCTAAATTTTCTGGTATATCCAGGTCTGCAATCTCATTAATAATCAGCAATGCACATCGACCAATCAGGCGGTCTCTATTAAATAGATCGCGTTCTAACATTCATCTGAAAGTTTCTGAGACATTTTTTTATTAAATCGACACAGGCATCTTTGTGCAAAAAGTGATGTTTGTTGTTTGGTTAATTCGATTTCTACGTTTTATCACCGCTTTTGCAAGTTATTTAAAGACAGAAAACATTTCTAGTTTATAAGAATTCTTTTAGATAATAATGATTTAGTGATACAAGTCTTACTAATTAACCCATTGAGGTGGATTCCTTTCCCAAGGCTAATAGTTAGCCGATATCTACTGTAAAGTATCCTAAACGGTGATGTGTATTTCTTAAAAATGTTAACTGAAACTTGCTACACTGTGATGGCTTTCCGTGACCTAATGGTAAGATATGCTTAGCTTAACGGTGTTTTCTCTAATTGATTGTTTGCTTTTGTTTAACGCCATATCAACGCCTTTAGCGGTTATTTTAATGCAAGGATTTGTTTTTTAGGGTCTTTTTTTGTCAGATAATAATAGTTTTCGGAATACAAGTTTTTTATGGAGTGGTTTCACAGTAGAGTCTTGTATTTGTACTAAGTCGGTCCTAAAATAGGTTCGACGTACAAAACGTTAGGGACTTGATATAATAGTTAATGTCGCAGCAATCTAGTTGTGGTGGCTGATACTTTAATATCCGACTAACGGCCGTCCGACATCGAGTGACTGACCAACTCACTGCCGACCCCGCGACTGCTGCTACTACTCCTACTTATTATAGGTGGGAGAAGTCTATTAACTATAGAATAGGTGTGTTCCAGTATAACAAAGTTTTATGAATTAACCTTTATCTGGAGGGAAAATGAGTGGCTTCATACCTTTCCCAAGGGTATTTGCACGTAAGTGAATGTAACGAAATTAAGTGAAATTTAAATTGGTCAGTTCCAAGATGGGTGGCCGCTTTCCAGTTGGGTTCATTATGTTCACTTAAGAACGATATGAATCCACATCTTCTCCGCTCCCCAGCTACGGGTTAATTAGTAAGAATTGCATCACTAAACCATTATTATATAAAAAAAAGATAAAATAAAGTTGCGTTGAAAATATTTAGATTTTGGTATAAATAACTCATACAAGTGCTGATATGTCACTAAGCAAAAATAAACGAACAAAAACCAACAACCCAGTTACGTGTAAAATAATCATTCTTGTATCTATAAAAATCATTATCTTCAAAAAATGGCTAAATGAAGATGAATAATTATTACAATACCAAATTATGAATGAAGAACGATCTCTTCACACTTGAAGAATAAACTTGATGCAACAGAAACAAGAAAATAGTACTGAAATGTTATGTAATATCAGTCCTCCTATATGGCAGTGAATGCTGGACAATCTCCTCAAAGATGAAGAAGAGACTTGAAGCAAGAGAAACAAAGAAAAGAGTAATGAACTGTCATGTAATATCAGTCCTCCTATATGGCATTGAATGCTGGACAATCTCTTCACAGATGAATAGACTTGAAGCAAGAGAAACAAAAAGAGTAATGAACTTTCATTTAATATCAGTCCTCCTATATGGCAGTGAATACTGGACAATCTCCTCACAGATGAAGAATAGACTTGAAGCAAGAGAAACAAAGAAAAGTGTATTGAATTTTTATGTAATATCAGTCCTCCTATATGCCAGCGAATGCTGAACAATCTCCTCACAGATGAAGAAGATACTTGAGCCAACAGAAATATGATACTAGAAAAAGATACTGAGAATATTATGACCTGTACAACGACGGAATTTTAGAGAAAATGGGAACAAAAAGGACATTTATACTTAACATCAGGAAGAGACAGTTGAAATTTCTAGGGCACATAATGAGAAAAGTCTGTTTGGAAAATATAATACTCACCAGACACATTGAAAGAAAGATAGCCCGAAGATAACAACGCATGACCTGTCGAACGTATTTTTGCAAATGATTAGCAGAACAGGGATTAACAAAGATTGAAAAAGACAAAATTTATTACAAAGGACATGAAACTGAGATGACAGACCTGATCGTCCACATTCCAAAGTGAGCACAAGACACAGAAGACGTCTTTCAAAGTATCTGCATTGTTTTCCTCTAAATTTAAATCTTCTTTCAAAATTTTGATTTGCCAAGCTCACTTACAGGAGCACAAGTTTGGGGCGACCAATGACGATTATATTCACAACTTAGATGTGATGGTCAACAAGTCTGATTCGATACCCATTGCAGCTACCTAAGACGCTGATATTAGATTGTGGACGGCTCAATTTAACTCTTTCTTTCTTTCTTTCTTTCTTTCTTTCTTTCTCTCTCTCCGTCGTTCTGCCTCCTCTCTCTCGCTCTCTCTCTCTTGAATTAGATTTTTCTTTCCTCCTCCTCCTCCATCAAGTGTTCTGTTCTTTTTTTTCATTATTTCTTTCTTACATTCTTTCTTTTTTTTGGGTTCACTTCGATTCCCCAGGGATTGTCTTTCTTTCTTTCTTTTCTTTGTTTTTTTATTTCAGTAACCCTACGAATATTTTCTAAGTGTAGCTGAGTTGTGGCACAAGGCCAAATGTATGGGGTACCCAGTGAGGATCGAACTCACGACTCAGTTTTAATTGTTCTAGCGAGAAAAATTCGCTAGCCATTACACAAGGTCGAGTTGCTCGATTTTTCTTTTATTTCCGTTACCGTATGGTTCTCATTCTTTTCTTTAATCATTTTAACCCAATGAAGGCAATAAAGCCACTAGTATGTAAGAAGTTACTGAGCGTTAGAAAATATGAGAAAAACTACTATTAAAGAAATAGGGCAATAAAAGAACAAGATTTAAGAAGACAGAAGATATCAATTGATCCTTTCTTTCCTTTATTTCAGTTACTCTATGATTATTTTTTTCTTTCTTTCTTTCCTTCTTTTGTTTCAGTTACTCTATCATTTTCTTTTTTCTTTCCTTCTTTTTTTCTTTCTTCTGTTTCAGTTACGCAATGTTTTTGTTTTTTCTTTCTCTCTTTTTCTTTCATTTACTCTATGATTTTCTTTTTTCTTTCTTTCTTTCATTCATTCTTTTGTTTCAGTTACTCTATGATTTTCTTTTTTTCTTTCTTTCTTTCTTTCGTTCTTGCTTTCTTTTGTTGCAGGTACTTTATGATATTTTTTCTTTCTTTCTTTTTTTCTCTCTTTTGTTTGAGTTCCTCTATGATTTTCTGTCTGTCTTTCTCTCTTTCTTTATTTCTTTCTTTTGTTTCAGTTACACTATCATTTTCTTTTTTCTTTCTCTCTTTCTTTTTTTGTTTCAGTTACTCTATGATTTCCTTTTTTCTTTCTTTCTTACTGTCTTTTATTTCAGTTACTCTATGATTTCCTTTTTTTCTTTCTTTCTTTCTTACTTTTGTTTCAGTTTTTCTATGATTTTGTTTTTTCTTTCTTTCTTTCTTTCTTTCTTTCGTTCTTTCTTTCTTTGTTTTGTTCCTGTTCCTCTATGATTTTCATTTTTCTATCATTCTTTCTTTCTTTCTTTCTTTTCGGTAAGTTACTCTATGGTTTTCTTTCTTCTTTCTTTTGTTTCAGTTACTCGATAATTTTTGTTTTTCTTTCTTTCTTTCTTTCTTTCATTCTTTTCTTTCTGTTACTCTATGATTTTCATTTTTCTATCATTCTTTCTTTCTTTCTTTTCGGTCAGTTACTCTATGAATTTCTTTTTTCTTTCTTTCTTTCTTTCTTTTGTTTCAGTTACTCTATGATTTTCGTTTTTCTTTCTTTCTTTCTTTTGTTTCAGTTACTCTATGATTTTCGTTTTTCTTTCTTTCTTTCTTTCTTTCTTTCTTTGATTCTTTTCTTTCTGTTACTCTATGATTTTCATTTTTCTTTCTTTAGTTGTTTGTTTCTTTCTTTCTTTCTTTCTTTTGTTTCAGTTACCCTATGATTTTCTTTTTTCTTTCGTTTTTTTTTCTTTTGTTTCATTTACTCTATGATTTTTTTTGTCTTTCTTTCTTTTATTTCATTTACTTTTTGATTTTCTTTCTTCCTTTCTTTCATACTTTTCTTTCATTTACTCTATGATTATTTTTCTTTGTTTCTTTCCTTTATTTCAGTTAATCTATGATTTCTTTTTTTCTTTCTTTCTTTCTTTCTTTCTTTTCTTTCACTTACTTTATGGTTTTCTTTTTTCTTTCTGTCTTTCTTTCTTTCTTTCGTTTCATTTACTTTATGATTTTCTTTTTTCTTTCTTTCTTTCTTTCTTTCTTTCGTTTCATTTACTTTATGATTTTCTTTCTTTCTTTCTTTCGTTTCATTTACTCGATGATTTTCTTTTTTCTTTCTTTCTTTCTTTCTTTTTTTGTTTCAGTTATTCGATGATTTTCTTTCTTTCTTTCTTTCCTTGTTTTTTTTTCATTTACTCTATGGTTTTCTTTTTTATTCTATCTTTCTTTCTTTCTTTTCTTTCTGTTACTCTATGATTTTCGTTTTTCTATCTTTCTTTCTTTCTTTTCTTTCTGTTACTCTATGATTTTCGTTTTTCTATCTTTCTTTCTTTCTTTTCTTTCTGTTACTCTATGATTTTCGTTTTTCTATCTTTCTTTCTTTCTTTTCTTTCTGTTACTCTATGATTTTCGTTTTTCTATCTTTCTTTCTTTCTTTTCTTTCTGTTACTCTATGATTTTCGTTTTTCTATCTTTCTTTCTTTCTTTTCTTTCTGTTACTCTATGATTTTCGTTTTTCTATCTTTCTTTCTTTCTTTTCTTTCTGTTACTCTATGATTTTCGTTTTTCTATCTTTCTTTCTTTCTTTTCTTTCTGTTACTCTATGATTTTCGTTTTTCTATCTTTCTTTCTTTCTTTTCTTTCTGTTACTCTATGATTTTCGTTTTTCTATCTTTCTTTCTTTATTTATTTATTTTCTTTCATTTACTCTATCACTTTCTATTTTCTTTCTTTCTTTCTTTTGTTTCATTTACTCTATGATTTTCTTTTTTCCTTCTTTTGTTTCAGTTACTCGATGATTTTCGTTTTTCTATCTTTCTTTCTTTTCTTTCTGTTACTCTATGATTTTCTTTTTTTCTTTTGTTTGCGTTACTCTACGATTTTCTTTCTTTCTTTTTTCTTTTCTTTCAGTTACTCTATGATTTTCTTTTTTTTTTCTTTCTTTCTTTCTTTTGTTTCATTTACTGTATGATTTTCTTTTTTCTTTCTTTCTTTCTTTCCTTTTTTTTCAGTTACTCCATGATTTTCTTTTTTCTTTCTTTCTTTCTTTCTTTCTTTCTGTCTTTCTTTATTTCTTTCTAATGTTCCAGTTACACTATGATTTTCTTTTTTCTTTTGTCTTTCTTTCTTTTTTTCTTTTTTTTGTTTCAGTTATCTATGATTTTTTCTTTCTTTTTTTCTTTCTTTCTTTTGTTTCAGTCATTCTATGATTTTCTTTTTTCTTTCTTTCTTTCTTTCTTTCTTTTGTTTCAGTTACTCGATGATTTTCCCTTTTTCTATCTTTCTTTCTTTCTTTCATTCTTTTCTTTCAGATACTCTATGATTTTCTTCTTTCTTTCTTTTCTTTCTTTCTTTCTTTCTTTTGTTTCAGTTAATCGATGATTTTCGTTTTTCTATCTTTCTTTCTTTTCTTTCTGTTACTCTATGATTTTATTTCTTTCTTTCTTTTGTTTGCGTTACTCTACGATTTTCTTTCTTTCTTTCTTTTCTTTCAGTTACTCTATGATTTTCTTTTTTCTTTCTTTCTTTCTTTTCTTTCAGTTACTCTATGATTTTCTTTTTTCTTTCTTTCTTTCTTTTGTTTCATTTACTCTATGATTTTCTTTTTTCTTTCTTTCTTTCTTTCGGTCTTTCTTTTCTTTCAGTTACTCTATGATTTTCTTTTTTTTTCTTTCTTTCTTTCTTTTGTTTCATTTACTCTATGATTTTCTTTTTTCTTTCTTGTGTTTCAGTTACTCGATGATTTTCGTTTTTCTATCTTTCTTTCTTTGTTTCTTTCTTTTCTTTTTGTTACTCTAAGATTTTCGTTTTTCTTTCTTTCTTTTGTTTCAGTTACACTATGATTTTATTTTTTCTTTTTTTCTTTCTTTCTTTTCTTTCATTTACTCTATGATTTTATTTTTTCTTTCTTTCTTTCTTTATTTTCTTTCATTTACTCTATGATTTTATTTTTTCTTTCTTTCTTTCTTTATTTTCTTTCATTTACTCGATGATTTTATTTTTTCTTTCTTTCTTTCTTTTGTTTCATTTATTCTATGATTTTCGTTTTTCTTTCTTTCTTTCTTTATTTATTTTGTTTCAGTTACTCGATGATTTCCTTTTTTCTTTCTTTCTTTTGTTTCAGTTACACTATTATTTTCTTTTTTCTTTCTTTCTTTCTTTCTTTTGTTTCAGTTAAACATCTTTTCAGACACGTCGGATGTTTTTCTTTTTCTTATTTTACCTTATTATTTTCTTTCCTTTGTTTATTTCTTCAGTTATTCATGATTTTCTTTCTTTTTTTTTCTTTTTTCTTCAGTAACCATGATACATGATTTTCCGTTTTCTCTTTCTGGAGATTTTCTTTCTTTCTTTTGCTTCAATTACACCATGATTTTTTTTTTTTTTTTTTTTGCTTTCTTTTTATTTTCTTACCATATGAGCTTCCTCCTTTCTTTTTCTTCATTTACGCAATGATTTCATTTATTTATTTTCTTCATTTGTCCTGATTTTCTTTCTTTCCTTTTTTTCAGTTAACCTGTGACTCTCTTTCTTCCTTTCTTTTTGTCATTTTCTTTGTTTGCTCTATGATTTTCTTTCTTTCTTTTTTTTTCATTTACTCTATATTTCTTTCTTTCTTTGTCTTCATTTGACCGATGCTTTTCGTTCTTACTTTTTTTTTTTCTTCAGTTACCATGGCTACCTTTCTTTTTTCTTATACTTCAGTCACCCTATAATCGACATTGTTTCTTTGTTTCTTTCTTTTTCTTCGGTTACCCTGAGGTTCTTTAATTTTTTTTTTTTACTTTTTTATAATTACCCTATGATTTTCTTTCTTCCTTTTTCTTTAATTACCCGATGATCTTCTATCTTTTTCTTCAGTCATCCTATGATTTTCTTTCTTTCATTTTCATCCCTAACCATATCATTTTCTTTATTTATTTCCTCCTTCACATTACATTATTCTTTCTCTATTTGCTTCTGGTTCCGTTTTTATCATTGGCCACTCACTCTCTATATTCACAATCTCTTCCTTTTCCTCTCTATCCAACAATATTTCTCCCACTCTCTTATTGTGTCTCTATCTGTTCAGTTTTTATCTTTCGCCACTCACTCTCTATATTCACAATCTCTTCCTTTTCCTCTCTATCCAACAATATTCCTCCCACTCTCTTATTGTGTCTCTATCTGTCCAGTTTTTATCTTTCGCCACTCACTCTCTATATTCACAATCTCTTCCTTTTCCTCTCTATCCAACAATATTCCTCCCACTCTCTTATTGTGTCTCTATCTGTCCAGTTTTTATCTTTCGCCACTCACTCTCTATATTCACAATCTCTTCCTCTTCCTCTCTATCCAACAATATTCCTCCCACTCACTTATTGTGTCTCTATCTGTCCAGTTTTTATCTTTCGCCACTCACTCTCTATATTCACAATCTCTTCCTTTTCCTCTCTATCCAACAATATTCCTCTCACTCTCTTATTGTGTCTCTATCTGTCCAGTTTTTATCTTTCGCCACTCACTCTCTATATTCACAATCTCTTCCTTTTCCTCTCTATCCATCAATATTTCTCCCACTCTCTCATTGTGTCTCTATCTGTCCAGTTTTTATCTTTCGCCACTCACTCTCTATATTCACAATCTCTTCTTTTTCCTCTCTATCCAACAATATTCCTCTCACTCTCTTATTGTGTCTCTATCTGTCCAGTTTTTATCTTTCGCCACTCACTCTCTATATTCACAATCTCTTCCTTTTCCTCTCTATCCATCAATATTTCTCCCACTCTCTCATTGTGTCTCTATCTGTCCAGTTTTTATCTTTCGCCACTCACTCTCGATATTGACAATCTCTTCCTTTTCCTCTCTATCCAACAATATTCCTCCCACTCTCTTATTGTGTCTCTATCTGTCCAGTTTTTATCTTTCGCCACTCACTCTCGATATTGACAATCTCTTCCTTTTCCTCTCTATCCAACAATATTCCTCCCACTCTCTTATTGTGTCTCTATCTGTCCAGTTTTTATCTTTCGCCACTCACTCTCTATATTCACAATCTCTTCCTTTTCCTCTCTATCCAACAATATTCCTCTCACTCTCTTATTGTGTCTCTATCTGTCCAGTTTTTATCTTTCGCCACTCACTCTCTATATTCACAATCTCTTCCTTTTCCTCTCTATCCAACAATATTCCTCCCACTCTCTCATTGTGTCTCTATCTGTCCAGTTTTTATCTTTCGCCACTCACTCTCTATATTCACAATCTCTTCCTTTTCCTCTCTATCCATCAATATTTCTCCCACTCTCTCATTGTGTCTCTATCTGTCCAGTTTTTATCTTTCGCCACTCACTCTCTATATTCACAATCTCTTCCTTTTCCTCTCTATCCAACAATATTCCTCTCACTCTCTTATTGTGTCTCTATCTGTCCAGTTTTTATCTTTCGCCACTCACTCTCTATATTCACAATCTCTTCCTTTTCCTCTCTATCCATCAATATTTCTCCCACTCTCTCATTGTGTCTCTATCTGTCCAGTTTTTATCTTTCGCCACTCACTCTCGATATTGACAATCTCTTCCTTTTCCTCTCTATCCAACAATATTCCTCCCACTCTCTTATTGTGTCTCTATCTGTCCAGTTTTTATCTTTCGCCACTCACTCTCTATATTCACAATCTCTTCCTTTTCCTCTCCATCCAACAATATTTCTCCCACTCTCTCATTGTGTCTCTATCTGTCCAGTTTTTATCTTTCGCCACTCACTCTCTATATTCACAATCTCTTCCTTTTCCTCTCTATCCAACAATATTCCTCCCACTCTCTTATTGTGTCTCTATCTGTCCAGTTTTTATCTTTCGCCACTCACTCTCGATATTGACAATCTCTTCCTTTTCCTCTCTATCCATCAATATTTCTCCCACTCTCTCATTGTGTCTCTATCTGTCCAGTTTTTATCTTTCGCCACTCACTCTCTATATTCACAATCTCTTCCTTTTCCTCTCTATCCAACAATATTCCTCTCACTCTCTTATTGTGTCTCTATCTGTCCAGTTTTTATCTTTCGCCACTCACTCTCTATATTCACAATCTCTTCCTTTTCCTCTCTATCCAACAATATTCCTCCCACTCTCTCATTGTGTCTCTATCTGTCCAGTTTTTATCTTTCGCCACTCACTCTCTATATTCACAATCTCTTCCTATTCCTCTCTATCCATCAATATTTCTCCCACTCTCTCATTGTGTCTCTATCTGTCCAGTTTTTATCTTTCGCCACTCACTCTCTATATTCACAATCTCTTCCTTTTCCTCTCTATCCAACAATATTCCTCTCACTCTCTTATTGTGTCTCTATCTGTCCAGTTTTTATCTTTCGCCACTCACTCTCTATATTCACAATCTCTTCCTTTTCCTCTCTATCCAACAATATTTCTCCCACTCTCTCATTGTGTCTCTATCTGTCCAGTTTTTATCTTTCGCCACTCACTCTCGATATTGACAATCTCTTCCTTTTCCTCTCTATCCAACAATATTCCTCCCACTCTCTCATTGTGTCTCTATCTGTCCAGTTTTTATCTTTCGCCACTCACTCTCTATATTCACAATCTCTTCCTTTTCCTCTCTATCCATCAATATTTCTCCCACTCTCTCATTGTGTCTCTATCTGTCCAGTTTTTATCTTTCGCCACTCACTCTCTATATTCACAATCTCTTCCTTTTCCTCTCTATCCAACAATATTCCTCCCACTCTCTTATTGTGTCTCTATCTGTCCAGTTTTTATCTTTCGCCACTCACTCTCTATATTCACAATCTCTTCCTTTTCCTCTCTATCCAACAATATTCCTCCCACTCTCATATTGTGTCTCTATCTGTCCAGTTTTTATCTTTCGCCACTCACTCTCTATATTCACAATCTCTTCCTTTTCCTCTCTATCCAACAATATTCCTCCCACTCTCTTATTGTGTCTCTATCTGTCCAGTTTTTATCTTTCGCCACTCACTCTCGATATTGACAATCTTTTCCTTTTCCTCTCTATCCAACAATATTCCTCCCACTCTCTTATTGTGTCTCTATCTGTCCAGTTTTTATCTTTCGCCACTCACTCTCTATATTCACAATCTCTTCCTTTTCCTCTCCATCCAACAATATTCCTCCCACTCTCTCATTGTGTCTCTATCTGTCCAGTTTTTATCTTTCGCCACTCACTCTCTATATTCACAATCTCTTCCTTTTCCTCTCTATCCATCAATATTTCTCCCACTCTCTCATTGTGTCTCTATCTGTCCAGTTTTTATCTTTCGCCACTCACTCTCTATATTCACAATCTCTTCCTTTTCCTCTCCATCCAACAATATTCCTCCCACTCATTTATTGTGTCTCTATCTGTCCAGTTTTTATCTTTCGCCACTCACTCTCTATATTCACAATCTCTTCCTTTTCCTCTCTATCCAACAATATTCCTCTCACTCTCTTATTGTGTCTCTATCTGTCCAGTTTTTATCTTTCGCCACTCACTCTCTATATTCACAATCTCTTCCTTTTCCTCTCTATCCAACAATATTCCTCCCACTCTCTTATTGTGTCTCTATCTGTCCAGTTTTTATCTTTCGCCACTCACTCTCTATATTCACAATCTCTTCCTTTTCCTCTCTATCCAACAATATTTCTCCCACTCTCTCATTGTGTCTCTATCTGTCCAGTTTTTATCTTTCGCCACTCACTCTCGATATTGACAATCTCTTCCTTTTCCTCTCTATCCAACAATATTCCTCCCACTCTGTCATTGTGTCTCTATCTGTCCAGTTTTTATCTTTCGCCACTCACTCTCTATATTCACAATCTCTTCCTTTTCCTCTCTATCCATCAATATTTCTCCCACTCTCTCATTGTGTCTCTATCTGTCCAGTTTTTATCTTTCGCCACTCACTCTCTATATTCACAATCTCTTCCTTTTCCTCTCTATCCATCAATATTTCTCCCACTCTCTTATTGTGTCTCTATCTGTCCAGTTTTTATCTTTCGCCACTCACTCTCTATATTCACAATCTCTTCCTTTTCCTCTCCATCCAACAATATTCCTCCCACTCATTTATTGTGTCTCTATCTGTCCAGTTTTTATCTTTCGCCACTCACTCTCTATATTCACAATCTCTTCCTTTTCCTCTCTATCCAACAATATTCCTCCCACTCTCTTATTGTGTCTCTATCTGTCCAGTTTTTATCTTTCGCCACTCACTCTCTATATTCACAATCTCTTCCTTTTCCTCTCTATCCAACAATATTTCTCCCACTCTCTCATTGTGTCTCTATCTGTCCAGTTTTTATCTTTCGCCACTCACTCTCGATATTGACAATCTCTTCCTTTTCCTCTCTATCCAAAAATATTCCTCCCACTCTCTCATTGTGTCTCTATCTGTCCAGTTTTTATCTTTCGCCACTCACTCTCGATATTGACAATCTCTTCCTTTTCCTCTCTATCCAACAATATTCCTCCCACTCTCTTATTGTGTCTCTATCTGTCCAGTTTTTATCTTTCGCCACTCACTCTCTATATTCACAATCTCTTCCTTTTCCTCTCTATCCAACAATATTTCTCCCACTCTCTCATTGTGTCTCTATCTGTCCAGTTTTTATCTTTCGCCACTCACTCTCTATATTCACAATCTCTTCCTTTTCCTCTCTATCCAACAATATTCCTCCCACTCTCTTATTGTGTCTCTATCTGTCCAGTTTTTATCTTTCGCCACTCACTCTCTATATTCACAATCTCTTCCTTTTCCTCTCTATCCAACAATATTTCTCCCACTCTCTCATTGTGTCTCTATCTGTCCAGTTTTTATCTTTCGCCACTCACTCTCGATATTGACAATCTCTTCCTTTTCCTCTCTATCCAACAATATTCCTCCCACTCTCTCATTGTGTCTCTATCTGTCCAGTTTTTATCTTTCGCCACTCACTCTCTATATTCACAATCTCTTCCTTTTCCTCTCTATCCATCAATATTTCTCCCACTCTCTCATTGTGTCTCTATCTGTCCAGTTTTTATCTTTCGCCACTCACTCTCTATATTCACAATCTCTTCCTTTTCCTCTCTATCCAACAATATTCCTCCCACTCTCTTATTGTGTCTCTATCTGTCCAGTTTTTATCTTTCGCCACTCACTCTCTATATTCACAATCTCTTCCTTTTCCTCTCTATCCAACAATATTTCTCCCACTCTCTCATTGTGTCTCTATCTGTCCAGTTTTTATCTTTCGCCACTCACTCTCTATATTCACAATCTCTTCCTTTTCCTCTCTATCCAACAATATTCCTCCCACTCTCTTATTGTGTCTCTATCTGTCCAGGTTTTATCATTCGCCACTCACTCTCTATATTCACAATCTCTTCCTTTTCCTCTCTATCCATCAATATTCCTCCCACTCTCTCATTGTGTCTCTATCTGTCCAGTTTTTATCTTTCGCCACTCACTCTCTATATTCACAATCTCTTCCTTTTCCTCTCTATCCAACAATATTCCTCCCACTCTCTTATTGTGTCTCTATCTGTCCAGTTTTTATCTTTCGCCACTCACTCTCTATATTCACAATCTCTTCCTTTTCCTCTCTATCCAACAATATTTCTCCCACTCTCTCATTGTGTCTCTATCTGTCCAGTTTTTATCTTTCGCCACTCACTCTCGATATTGACAATCTCTATCTTTTCCTCTCTATCCAACAATATTCCTCCCACTCTCTCATTGTGTCTCTATCTGTCCAGTTTTTATCTTTCGCCACTCACTCTCTATATTCACAATCTCTTCCTTTTCCTCTCTATCCATCAATATTTCTCCCACTCTCTCATTGTGTCTCTATCTGTCCAGTTTTTATCTTTCGCCACTCACTCTCTATATTCACAATCTCTTCCTTTTCCTCTCTATCCAACAATATTCCTCCCACTCTCTTATTGTGTCTCTATCTGTCCAGTTTTTATCTTTCGCCACTCACTCTCTATATTCACAATCTCTTCCTTTTCCTCTCTATCCAACAATATTTCTCCCACTCTCTCATTGTGTCTCTATCTGTCCAGTTTTTATCTTTCGCCACTCACTCTCTATATTCACAATCTCTTCCTTTTCCTCTCTATCCAACAATATTCCTCCCACTCTCTTATTGTGTCTCTATCTGTCCAGGTTTTATCATTCGCCACTCACTCTCTATATTCACAATCTCTTCCTTTTCCTCTCTATCCATCAATATTCCTCCCACTCTCTCATTGTGTCTCTATCTGTCCAGTTTTCATCTTTCGCCACTCACTCTCTATATTCACAATCTCTTCCTTTTCCTCTCTATCCAACAATATTCCTCCCACTCTCTTATTGTGTCTCTATCTGTCCAGTTTTTATCTTTCGCCACTCACTCTCTATATTCACAATCTCTTCCTTTTCCTCTCTATCCAACAATATTTCTCCCACTCTCTCATTGTGTCTCTATCTGTCCAGTTTTTATCTTTCGCCACTCACTCTCGATATTGACAATCTCTTCCTTTTCCTCTCTATCCAACAATATTCCTCCCACTCTCTCATTGTGTCTCTATCTGTCCAGTTTTTATCTTTCGCCACTCACTCTCTATATTCACAATCTCTTCCTTTTCCTCTCTATCCATCAATATTTCTCCCACTCTCTCATTGTGTCTCTATCTGTCCAGTTTTTATCTTTCGCCACTCACTCTCTATATTCACAATCTCTTCCTTTTCCTCTCTATCCATCAATATTTCTCCCACTCTCTTATTGTGTCTCTATCTGTCCAGTTTTTATCTTTCGCCACTCACTCTCTATATTCACAATCTCTTCCTTTTCCTCTCCATCCAACAATATTCCTCCCACTCATTTATTGTGTCTCTATCTGTCCAGTTTTTATCTTTCGCCACTCACTCTCTATATTCACAATCTCTTCCTTTTCCTCTCTATCCAACAATATTCCTCCCACTCTCTTATTGTGTCTCTATCTGTCCAGTTTTTATCTTTCGCCACTCACTCTCTATATTCACAATCTCTTCCTTTTCCTCTCTATCCAACAATATTTCTCCCACTCTCTCATTGTGTCTCTATCTGTCCAGTTTTTATCTTTCGCCACTCACTCTCGATATTGACAATCTCTTCCTTTTCCTCTCTATCCAACAATATTCCTCCCACTCTCTCATTGTGTCTCTATCAGTCCAGTTTTTATCTTTCGCCACTCACTCTCTATATTCACAATCTCTTCCTTTTCCACTCTATCCAACAATATTCCTCCCACTCTCTTATTGTGTCTCTATCTGTCCAGGTTTTATCATTCGCCACTCACTCTCTATATTCACAATCTCTTCCTTTTCCTCTCTATCCATCAATATTCCTCCCACTCTCTCATTGTGTCTCTATCTGTCCAGTTTTTATCTTTCGCCACTCACTCTCTATATTCACAATCTCTTCCTTTTCCTCTCTATCCAACAATATTCCTCCCACTCTCTTATTGTGTCTCTATCTGTCCAGTTTTTATCTTTCGCCACTCACTCTCTATATTCACAATCTCTTCTTTTTCCTCTCTATCCAACAATATTTCTCCCACTCTCTCATTGTGTCTCTATCTGTCCAGTTTTTATCTTTCGCCACTCACTCTCGATATTGACAATCTCTTCCTTTTCCTCTCTATCCAACAATATTCCTCCCACTCTCTCATTGTGTCTCTATCTGTCCAGTTTTTATCTTTCGCCACTCACTCTCTATATTCACAATCTCTTCCTTTTCCTCTCTATCCAGCAATATTTCTCCCACTCTCTCATTGTGTCTCTATCTGTCCAGTTTTTATCTTTCGCCACTCACTCTCTATATTCACAATCTCTTCCTTTTCCTCTCTATCCAACAATATTCCTCCCACTCTCTCATTGTGTCTCTATCTGTCCAGTTTTTATCTTTCGCCACTCACTCTCTATATTCACAATCTCTTCCTTTTCCTCTCTATCCAACAATATTTCTCCCACTCTCTCATTGTGTCTCTATCTGTCCAGTTTTTATCTTTCGCCACTCACTCTCTATATTCACAATCTCTTCCTTTTCCACTCTATCCAACAATATTCCTCCCACTCTCTTATTGTGTCTCTATCTGTCCAGGTTTTATCATTCGCCACTCACTCTCTATATTCACAATCTCTTCCTTTTCCTCTCTATCCATCAATATTCCTCCCACTCTCTCATTGTGTCTCTATCTGTCCAGTTTTTATCTTTCGCCACTCACTCTCTATATTCACAATCTCTTCCTTTTCCTCTCTATCCAACAATATTCCTCCCACTCTCTTATTGTGTCTCTATCTGTCCAGTTTTTATCTTTCGCCACTCACTCTCTATATTCACAATCTCTTCCTTTTCCTCTCTATCCAACAATATTTCTCCCACTCTCTCATTGTGTCTCTATCTGTCCAGTTTTTATCTTTCGCCACTCACTCTCGATATTGACAATCTCTTCCTTTTCCTCTCTATCCAACAATATTCCTCCCACTCTCTCATTGTGTCTCTATCTGTCCAGTTTTTATCTTTCGCCACTCACTCTCTATATTCACAATCTCTTCCTTTTCCTCTCTATCCATCAATATTTCTCCCACTCTCTTATTGTGTCTCTATCTGTCCAGTTTTTATCTTTCGCCACTCACTCTCTATATTCACAATCTCTTCCTTTTCCTCTCTATCCAACAATATTCCTCCCACTCTCTCATTGTGTCTCTATCTGTCCAGTTTTTATCTTTCGCCACTCACTCTCTATATTCACAATCTCTTCCTTTTCCTCTCTATCCAACAATATTTCTCCCACTCTCTCATTGTGTCTCTATCTGTCCAGTTTTTATCTTTCGCCACTCACTCTCTATATTCACAATCTCTTCCTTTTCCTCTCTATCCAACAATATTCCTCCCACTCTCTTATTGTGTCTCTATCTGTCCAGTTTTTATCTTTCGCCACTCACTCTCTATATTCACAATCTCTTCCTTTTCCTCTCTATCCAACAATATTTCTCCCACTCTCTCATTGTGTCTCTATCTGTCCAGTTTTTATCTTTCGCCACTCACTCTCGATATTGACAATCTCTTCCTTTTCCTCTCTATCCAACAATATTCCTCCCACTCTCTCATTGTGTCTCTATCTGTCCAGTTTTTATCTTTCGCCACTCACTCTCTATATTCACAATCTCTTCCTTTTCCACTCTATCCAACAATATTCCTCCCACTCTCTTATTGTGTCTCTATCTGTCCAGGTTTTATCATTCGCCACTCACTCTCTATATTCACAATCTCTTCCTTTTCCTCTCTATCCATCAATATTCCTCCCACTCTCTCATTGTGTCTCTATCTGTCCAGTTTTTATCTTTCGCCACTCACTCTCTATATTCACAATCTCTTCCTTTTCCTCTCTATCCAACAATATTCCTCCCACTCTCTTATTGTGTCTCTATCTGTCCAGTTTTTATCTTTCGCCACTCACTCTCTATATTCACAATCTCTTCCTTTTCCTCTCTATCCAACAATATTCCTCCCACTCTCTTATTGTGTCTCTATCTGTCCAGTTTTTATCTTTCGCCACTCACTCTCTATATTCACAATCTCTTCCTTTTCCTCTCTATCCAACAATATTCCTCCCACTCTCTCATTGTGTCTCTATCTGTCCAGTTTTTATCTTTCGCCACTCACTCTCGATATTGACAATCTCTTCCTTTTCCTCTCTATCCAACAATATTCCTCCCACTCTCTCATTGTGTCTCTATCTGTCCAGTTTTTATCTTTCGCCACTCACTCTCTATATTCACAATCTCTTCCTTTTCCACTCTATCCAACAATATTCCTCCCACTCTCTTATTGTGTCTCTATCTGTCCAGGTTTTATCATTCGCCACTCACTCTCTATATTCACAATCTCTTCCTTTTCCTCTCTATCCATCAATATTCCTCCCACTCTCTCATTGTGTCTCTATCTGTCCAGTTTTTATCTTTCGCCACTCACTCTCTATATTCACAATCTCTTCCTTTTCCTCTCTATCCAACAATATTCCTCCCACTCTCTTATTGTGTCTCTATCTGTCCAGTTTTTATCTTTCGCCACTCACTCTCTATATTCACAATCTCTTCCTTTTCCTCTCTATCCAACAATATTTCTCCGACTCTCTCATTGTGTCTCTATCTGTCCAGTTTTTAACTTTCGCCACTCACTCTCGATATTGACAATCTCTTCCTTTTCCTCTCTATCCAACAATATTCCTCCCACTCTCTCATTGTGTCTCTATCTGTCCAGTTTTTATCTTTCGCCACTCACTCTCTATATTCACAATCTCTTCCTTTTCCACTCTATCCAACAATATTCCTCCCACTCTCTTATTGTGTCTCTATCTGTCCAGGTTTTATCATTCGCCACTCACTCTCTATATTCACAATCTCTTCCTTTTCCTCTCTATCCAACAATATTCCTCCCACTCTCTCATTGTGTCTCTATCTGTCCAGTTTTTATCTTTCGCCACTCACTCTCTATATTCACAATCTCTTCCTTTTCCTCTCTATCCATCAATATTTCTCCCACTCTCTCATTGTGTCTCTATCTGTCCAGTTTTTATCTTTCGCCACTCACTCTCTATATTCACAATCTCTTCCTTTTCCTCTCTATCCAACAATATTCCTCCCACTCTCTTATTGTGTCTCTATCAGTCCAGTTTTTATCTTTCGCCACTCACTCTCTATATTCACAATCTCTTCCTTTTCCTCTCTATCCATCAATATTTCTCCCACTCTCTCATTGTGTCTCTATCTGTCCAGTTTTTATCTTTCGCCACTCACTCTCGATATTGACAATCTCTTCCTTTTCCTCTCTATCCAACAATATTCCTCCCACTCTCTTATTGTGTCTCTATCTGTCCAGTTTTTATCTTTCGCCACTCACTCTCTATATTCACAATCTCTTCCGTTTCCTCTCTATCCAACAATATTCCTCCCACTCTCTTATTGTGTCTCTATCTGTCCAGTTTTTATCTTTCGCCACTCACTCTCTATATTCACAATCTCTACCTTTTCCTCTCTATCCAACAATATTTCTCCCACTCTCTCATTGTGTCTCTATCTGTCCAGTTTTTATCTTTCGCCACTCACTCTCTATATTCACAATCTCTTCCTTTTCCTCTCTATCCAACAATATTCCTCCCACTCTCTTATTGTGTCTCTATCTGTCCAGTTTTTATCTTTCGCCACTCACTCTCTATATTCACAATCTCTTCCTTTTCCTCTCCATCCAACAATATTCCTCCCACTCTCTTATTGTGTCTCTATCTGTCCAGTTTTTATCTTTCGCCACTCACTCTCTATATTCACAATCTCTTCCTTTTCCTCTCCATCCAACAATATTCCTCCCACTCATTTATTGTGTCTCTATCTGTCCAGTTTTTATCTTTCGCCACTCACTCTCTATATTCACAATCTCTTCCTTTTCCTCTCTATCCATCAATATTTCTCCCACTCTCTCATTGTGTCTCTATCTGTCCAGTTTTTATCTTTCGCCACTCACTCTCTATATTCACAATCTCTTCCTTTTCCTCTCTATCCAACAATATTCCTCTCACTCTCTTATTGTGTCTCTATCTGTCCAGTTTTTATCTTTCGCCACTCACTCTCTATATTCACAATCTCTTCCTTTTCCTCTCTATCCAACAATATTTCTCCCACTCTCTCATTGTGTCTCTATCTGTCCAGTTTTTATCTTTCGCCACTGACTCTCGATATTGACAATCTCTTCCTTTTCCTCTCTATCCAACAATATTCCTCCCACTCTCTTATTGTGTCTCTATCTGTCCAGTTTTTATCTTTCGCCACTCACTCTCTATATTCACAATCTCTTCCTTTTCCTCTCCATCCAACAATATTCCTCCCACTCATTTATTGTGTCTCTATCTGTCCAGTTTTTATCTTTCGCCACTCACTCTCTATATTCACAATCTCTTCCTTTTCCTCTCTATCTATCAATATTCCTCCCACTCTCTTATTGTGTCTCTATCTGTCCAGTTTTTATCTTTCGCCACTCACTCTCTATATTCACAATCTCTTCCTTTTCCTCTCTATCCAACAATATTTCTCCCACTCTCTCATTGTGTCTCTATCTGTCCAGTTTTTATCTTTCGCCACTCACTCTCGATATTGACAATCTCTTCCTTTTCCTCTCTATCCAACAATATTCCTCCCACTCTCTTATTGTGTCTCTATCTGTCCAGTTTTTATCTTTCGCCACTCACTCTCTATATTCACAATCTCTTCCTTTTCCTCTCTATCCAACAATATTCCTCCCACTCATTTATTGTGTCTCTATCTGTCCAGTTTTTATCTTTCGCCACTCACTCTCTATATTCACAATCTCTTCCTTTTCCTCTCTATCCATCAATATTCCTCCCACTCTCTCATTGTGTCTCTATCTGTCCAGTTTTTATCTTTCGCCACTCACTCTCGATATTGACAATCTCTTCCTTTTCCTCTCTATCCAACAATATTCCTCCCACTCTCTTATTGTGTCTCTATCTGTCCAGTTTTTATCTTTCGCCACTCACTCTCTATATTCACAATCTCTTCCTTTTCCTCTCCATCCAACAATATTCCTCCCACTCATTTATTGTTTCTCTATCTGTCCAGTTTTTATCTTTCGCCACTCACTCTCTATATTCACAATCTCTTCCTTTTCCTCTCTATCCATCAATATTCCTCCCACTCTCTTATTGTGTCTCTATCTGTCCAGTTTTTATCTTTCGCCACTCACTCTCTATATTCACAATCTCTTCCTTTTCCTCTCTATCCAACAATATTTCTCCCACTCTCTCATTGTGTCTCTATCTGTCCAGTTTTTATCTTTCGCCACTCACTCTCGATATTGACAATCTCTTCCTTTTCCTCTCTATCCAACAATATTCCTCCCACTCTCTTATTGTGTCTCTATCTGTCCAGTTTTTATCTTTCGCCACTCACTCTCTATATTCACAATCTCTTCCTTTTCCTCTCTATCCAACAATATTTCTCCCACTCTCTCATTGTGTCTCTATCTGTCCAGTTTTTATCTTTCGCCACTCACTCTCGATATTGACAATCTCTTCCTTTTCCTCTCTATCCAACAATATTCCTCCCACTCTCTTATTGTGTCTCTATCTGTCCAGTTTTTATCTTTCGCCACTCACTCTCTATATTCACAATCTCTTCCTTTTCCTCTCTATCCAACAATATTCCTCTCACTCTCTTATTGTCTCTCTATCTGTCCAGTTTTTATCTTTCGCCACTCACTCTCTATATTCACAATCTCTTCCTTTTCCTCTCTATCCATCAATATTCCTCCCACTCTCTTATTGTGTCTCTATCTGTCCAGTTTTTATCTTTCGCCACTCACTCTCTATATTCACAATCTCTTCCTTTTCCTCTCCATCCAACAATATTCCTCCCACTAATTTATTGTTTCTCTATCTGTCCAGTTTTTATCTTTCGCCAATCACTCTCTATATTCACAATCTCTTCCTTTTCCTCTCTATCCATCAATATTCCTCCCACTCTCTTATTGTGTCTCTATCTGTCCAGTTTTTATCTTTCGCCACTCACTCTCTATATTCACAATCTCTTCCTTTTCCTCTCTATCCAACAATATTTCTCCCACTCTCTCATTGTGTCTCTATCTGTCCAGTTTTTATCTTTCGCCACTCACTCTCGATATTGACAATCTCTTCCTTTTCCTCTCTATCCAACAATATTCCTCCCACTCTCTTATTGTGTCTCTATCTGTCCAGTTTTTATCTTTCGCCACTCACTCTCTATATTCACAATCTCTTCCTTTTCCTCTCCATCCAACAATATTCCTCCCACTCATTTATTGTTTCTCTATCTGTCCAGTTTTTATCTTTCGCCACTCACTCTCTATATTCACAATCTCTTCCTTTTCCTCTCTATCCATCAATATTCCTCCCACTCTCTTATTGTGTCTCTATCTGTCCAGTTTTTATCTTTCGCCACTCACTCTCTATATTCACAATCTCTTCCTTTTCCTCTCTATCCAACAATATTTCTCCCACTCTCTCATTGTGTCTCTATCTGTCCAGTTTTTATCTTTCGCCACTCACTCTCGATATTGACAATCTCTTCCTTTTCCTCTCTATCCAACAATATTCCTCCCACTCTCTTATTGTGTCTCTATCTGTCCAGTTTTTATCTTTCGCCACTCACTCTCTATATTCACAATCTCTTCCTTTTCCTCTCTATCCAACAATATTTCTCCCACTCTCTCATTGTGTCTCTATCTGTCCAATTTTTATCTTTCGCCACTCACTCTCTATATTCACAATCTCTTCCTTTTCCTCTCTATCCAACAATATTCCTCCCACTCATTTATTGTGTCTCTATCTGTCCAGTTTTTATCTTTCGCCACTCACTCTCTATATTCACAATCTCTTCCTTTTCCTCTCTATCCAACAATATTCCTCTCACTCTCTTATTGTGTCTCTATCTGTCCAGTTTTTATCTTTCGCCACTCACTCTCTATATTCACAATCTCTTCCTTTTCCTCTCTATCCATCAATATTCCTCCCACTCTCTTATTGTGTCTCTATCTGTCCAGTTTTTATCTTTCGCCACTCACTCTCTATATTCACAATCTCTTCCTTTTCCTCTCTATCCAACAATATTTCTCCCACTCTCTCATTGTGTCTCTATCTGTCCAGTTTTTATCTTTCGCCACTCACTCTCGATATTGACAATCTCTTCCTTTTCCTCTCTATCCAACAATATTCCTCTCACTCTCTTATTGTGTCTCTATCTGTCCAGTTTTTATCTTTCGCCACTCACTCTCTATATTCAAAATCTCTTCCTTTTCCTCTCTATCCAACAATATTCCTCCCACTCTCTTATTGTGTCTCTATCTGTCCAGTTTTTATCTTTCGCCACTCACTCTCTATATTCACAATCTCTTCCTTTTCCTCTCTATCCAACAATATTCCTCCCACTCTCTTATTGTGTCTCTATCTGTCCAGTTTTTATCTTTCGCCACTCACTCTCTATATTCACAATCTCTTCCTTTTCTCTTTATCCATGTATCTTCCCCCTACTGTCTTATTCTGTGTTTATTTATTAGTTCTGTTTTTTATCTTTCGCTACTCACTCTCTCTAATCATAATCTCTTTGTTTTCCTCTCTATCCAAGGATCCCCCTCCTGCTGTCTTATTCTCTCTGTTTTATCTTCTTCGCCCCTCACTCTCGATATCCCCGATATCTTCATTTTTTCTCTTTCCGTCAACCTCATCCAAACTGTTTTATTGTTTCTCTTTTCGTTTTTACGCACACTCTTTTTCTTTCCAATCTTTCTCTATTCATTTCTATGTCTTTCTCTCGCTATCCTTCTGTATTTCTTTCTACCTCTTTTCTCAATTTCCTTCTCTATTTCTTTCTATCCCTTTCTCTCACTTTCCTTCTCTATTTCTTTCTGTCTCTTTTTCTCACCCACCCTTCTGTATTTTTCTACATGTCTTCTCATTTTCCTTCTCTGTTTATTTATCTCTCTTTTTCTCACTTTTCTTCTCTATTCATTTCTATCTTTCTCTCTCGCTATCCTTCTGTATTTCTTCCTACCTCTTTTCTCAATTTCCTTCTCTATTTCTTTCTATCCCTTTCTCTCACTTTCCTTCTCTATTTCTTTCTGTCTCTTTTTCTCACTCCCCTTCTGTATTTTTTCTACCTGTCTTCTCACTTTCCTTCTCTGTTTATTTCTCTCTCTTTCTCTCATTTTTCTTCTCTATTCATTTCTATCTTTCTCTCTCACTATCCTTCTGTATTTCTTTCTACCTCTTTCTCTCAGTGACCGTCTATATTTCTTTCCAACTCTTTCTACCTCTTTCTCTTTATTGTTTGTCCTTCACTGGACTCTACATCTTCTCAAATCTTTCACTTCCATTTGAGAATCGATTTCCAATCTCATCCTGCCCGTCACCGATATTCAACTCAGTTTGACAACCCATCCGTCAAAACACTTAGCGACAAATTCGGGCAGAATTTCAATGCGAGCCGATTAAGTCGGCCCTTCCCCTCGTTTTTTTTTTTTTTTTTCATTTCTCAGTTCACCCAAGTCGGCACACATTGCACTTTTTCGCATACCATCTTCTGCGAGTTCGCCGTTTCCCGCGCGTTTTTTTTTCAATTATTCTCTGGCAGTGAATGCTAGACTATGTCATTTCTATGGAAGACTAACAGTAAGACCACGTTCTACAGGCCAATGTTGATAATATACGTGAGTGTGTGAGTAACAATAATTGTAATCCAACAAAAACTGTATTCCACCGAAAATAATAACAAAAATTGTATTACACCAAAATAACAGCAGAAAATTTATTCCACATAAAAATATTAGGTTGGGGCAAAAATAATGTCGGTTTTTGACGTATTTTTAACGTATATATAATAATAACAAAAACTGTAATCTCATAAAAAGTAGCAACAATTGTATTCCTATTAAAACAACAGCAAAAACTGTATTCCACCAAAAAAAATATCAAAAATTGTATTCCACCAAAAATAATAGGAAAAACTATATTCCACCAAAAAATAATAGCAAAAATTGTATTCCACCAAAAATAATAGGAAAAACTGTATTCCACCAAAAATAATAGGAAAAACTGTATTCCACCAAAAAATAATGGCAAAAATGTATTCCACCAAAAATAATAGGAAAAACTATATTCCACCAAAAAATAATGGCAAAAATTGTATTCCACCAAAAATAATAGGAAAAACTATATTCCACCAAAAAATAATGGCAAAAATGTATTCCACCAAAAATAATAGGAAAAACTATATTCCACCAAAAAATAATAGCAAAAATTGTATTCCACCAAAAATAATAGGAAAAACTGTATTCCACCAAAAATAATAGGAAAAACTGTATTTCACCAAAAAATAATGGCAAAAATGTATTCCACCAAAAATAATAGGAAAAACTATATTCCACCAAAAAATAATGGCAAAAATGTATTCCACCAAAAATAATAGGAAAAACTATATTCCACCAAAAAATAATAGCAAAAATTGTATTCCACCAAAAATAATAGGAAAAACTGTATTCCACCAAAAATAATACGAAAAACTGTATTCCACCAAAAAATAATGACAAAAATGTATTCCACCAAAAATAATAGGAAAAACTATATTCCACCAAAAAATAATGGCAAAAATTGTATTCCACCAAAAATAATAGGAAAAACTATATTCCACCAAAAAATAATGGCAAAAATGTATTCCACCAAAAATAATAGGAAAAACTGTATTCCACCAAAAAATAATGGCAAAAATGTATTCCACCAAAAATAATAGGAAAAACTATATTCCACCAAAAAATAATGGCAAAAATGTATTCCACCAAAAATAATAGGAAAAACTATATTCCACCAAAAAATAATAACAAAAATTGTATTCCACCAAAAATAATAGGAAAAACTGTATTCCACCAAAAATAATAGGAAAAACTGTATTCCACCAAAAAATAATGGCAAAAATGTATTCCACCAAAAATAATAGGAAAAACTATATTCCACCAAAAAATAATGGCAAAAATTGTATTCCACCAAAAATAATAGGAAAAACTGTATTCCACCAAAAAATAATGGCAAAAATTGTATTCCACCAAAAATAATAGGAAAAACTATATTCCACCAAAAAATAATGGCAAAAATTGTATTCCACCAAAAATAATAGGAAAAACTATATTCCACCAAAAATAATAGGAACGATTGTATTCTATCAAACATCAGTCGACCAAGAAAATTCCGTTTGATGACCTTATTAAATAAATATTGATGAAGCATATATCATATTATTCAAACGCTTAAATTTCATGCAAGATTGTTATTTAAGCAATTACATTTTTTATTTTTGATACCACCCAGTTATTCCTCGCTCCGTTCCCAGTGAACTCCAAAAGTACAGGTAGAATATTTTATCTTGCAAGATAAACGGCTGCCTTTCGTGCTCAAATTGTTATTCACTAGGCTATCACTAATTTGAGCAAAGATCTTAAAGTATTTGATTTTTTTTTTAATTCGGCTTGGTAACTTAATGACCGACTGACAATGTCTGTGTTTTTATATCTGCACTCAAAAGAATCTGATACTGTTAAAAAGCACGTATTAATGGATATTGAGTTAATTAAAATAGCCATATATATATATATATATATATATATATATATATATATATATATATATATATATATATATATATATATATATATATATTGCACTTCAACGAAATGCTACACTTTTGAAGTCAAGTTCCTGCCAGTGAATATTTGATCTGGTTCACTCGATGACTTTTAAGAAAAGCGCTAGCTACTTACTTGCAGATATCCGAGTGGACTATGGCCATTTTGTTCTCGGCGAACACAACAGCTGCAGGTTTGTATTAAAACAAAAACGGGTAAAAACTTATTTTCCTCTCATAAGCTGAAGCAGGAATTGAATATGTGTTAAAATAATTTAGGCCAAGTTGAAGAGAAATTTAACTGACTTCGTTTACTCAAAAGAAAGCAAAATTTCCCATTTAAATGTCTGCACTTGTGAAATGTTCAACTCTCTATAGCATTCGTCCAAAATTTCTTCCTCTATCACACACACAGGCATTCATACATACAGACACGTGTACGCGTACTGTTTCAAGCCATCTCTGTATACAGCCATGTGCTAAGATTAACGTCGTCTGACACAATGCCAAAGCTGTAGAACAGTACTTATAATGCAAACTAACTGCAGCCATTATATGAGATATGTTTTTTAGCCTATTTATGTATGATGTCCAATTCGTCTGGCAGGGTTTTAATCACCGCCGAGAACAAACATAATCCATTAGATTATTAATATTATTGTACCATAACGAAGAATTTCTTATGTGAAAAAATACAATTGTCTAATGTATTAGAAAATTAAATATTATAATCTTATGTATTAGCAAAACATCATTATCTAATACATTAAAAAATATTATTGTCTAATGTATTAAACAAAAATAATAATGCCTAAAGTATTAAACAAAAATACTATAGTATAATTTATTAAAAGTATTATAGACTAATGTATAAAAATATTATAGTGTAATGTATTAAACAAAAATATTATAATCCAAGGTACTAAAGAAATATATTATTGTATAATGTATTAAAAGTATTATAGTCTTATGTATTAAAATATTATATCTAATGTATTAAACAAAAATTTTATAGTATAATATATGAAAAATATTATAGACTAATGTATTAAAAAATATTATATTATAATGCATTAAACAAAACTTTATAGTCTACAAAAATATTATAGTATATGTATTAAACAAAAATATTATAATATAATCTACTAAAAGTATTATAGTCGAATGTATAAAATATAGTTTAATTTATTAAATAAAAAACATTATAATCTAATTCATTAAGCAAAAATATTATAGCATAATGTATTAAAAGTATTATAGTCTTATGTATTAAAATATTATAGTCTGTTGTATTAAACAAAACTATTATAATCTAATGTATTAAAATATAATAGTATAATGTATTAAAATTATTATAGTCTAATGTATGAAAAGTATATAGCTTAATGTAATAAACAAAAATATTATAGTCTAATGTATTAAACAAAAATATTATGGTATATTGTATTAAAGTTTTATAATACTTTTATACATTAAAAATATAGTATAATATATTCAAAATACTATAAACTAATGTATTAGAAATTTTTTATAGTATAATGCATTAAACAAAATTTCACAGGATAATGTATTAAAATATTATCTTCTGTATTAAACAATAATATTATAGTCTACTGTATTAAGCAGAAATATTATACTATCATTTATTAAAATATACTAATGTAATAAATAATATTATAGTCTAACGTATTAAGCAAAAGTAATATAGTCTACTGTATTAAACTAGTATAGTCTAATGTAGTAAACAAATATATTATAATCTAATGTATTAAAAATGTTATAGTATAATGTATTAAACAAAAATTGTATAGCCTAAGGTATTAAAAATATTTTAGTCCAATGTATTAAACAAATATATTATAGTCTAATGTATTAAAATATCATATTCTAATGTATTAAACAGATATATTATATTTTAATGTATTAAAATATTATAGTCTAATGTATTAAATAAAAATATAATAGAATAATGTATTCAAAAAATTATAGTCAAAAGTATTTGGTGCCCGGCGCTGATATAGACTATACCCAACTATTTAGATGTCATGCATTAATGGATTAATATATATATATATATATATATATATATATATATATATATATATATATATATATATATATATATCTATTTCATTCATATGGGATCTCATTTTCACCCTATGTATCAGATCCCTCCAGGAAGTAGACGATCATAATTCTCTACAGCTTCCCAGCTTTTGTTGTTACTAGCAATGCTTACTCCTTTTTGACCCCTCTTTTTCTTTCTGTTACTTCATTCTCTACCTGTTTGCCCAAACCTACCATGTACTCTCTCTCTCTCTCTCTCTCTCTCTCTCTCTCTCTCTCTCTCTCTCTCTCTCTCTCTCTCAGTTTGTTATATTATTTGTCCCATAGAGGGGGTGGCGAATAAACGAATTCATGATTAGTAAGAAAGAAAAAAAAATATGATTCAAGCCCAGAACCCATTAAGAAAAAAAATTTATTCCCGAAAATTATTTTTCGGTTGAAATGCCCAATTTTGTCCCTGATCTCGAAACGATTCTTTTCTTCTTCGTCCCTCCAAATAAATCCATTTTTTTCATCACCAGTGACATTCTTCTTTATGAATAGAGCATATAAGATGAAGATTTGAACTCGACTCGCCGCCACCATTTTCGCTACGTCAAATCCATCCTTCTTCGTTACCAATTCCATTTTTCGTCGCTATTATCTTGTCCAGGAATTACGCTTCTTTCTATGTCGAGCAAAAAAAAAAAAAAAAAAAAGAAACACAAACGTTTAAACACTAAATACTATTTGTTCCTCTAAGTTCACACGGAAAACCATTTTCCGAAATGTCCTCGTAAAAATCGCATAATCTTACGTATACATAGATCGCGGGACACGATTACGCGGTTTGCTTTTATTCTAAGGATAAGTATTTAAGTACTGTCAGATACTCATTACCCTCAGAGTGGATTTTTTTCTTTCTTTCAACGAGGTAAACAGTAATGAAGACCGAATTCAGTGGCTAGGGAGAAGTATATACAAACCATCACACTCTGGTAGATATTTCTTTTGATTAGAAAAAAGCTAGTATTTGCTTGTTGTTATCGAGAAAATTACTTCTACCAACGCATAAAAAAAAAAATATTCCTCTTTTTGTGTGGGTGTGCAGTACTGTAATCGATAGAGAGATCGGAGAGCCGAGTTCGAATTCCATCCGAGTGAGTTATTTTCACTTACGTGAAAAAGTATAAATCAACCTCTTGTACCCGACCACACCCCAGACTAGGAAAATGGAATCTCCGAATTCAAATCAGCCTCAGGAGGGTGGAGTAAAAGGATAGCGGCTCGGAATGAGGAATCGGAGGGCCGAGTTCGAATTCCAGTTGAATCAATTACATTAACTTACATGCTAATACACTAGGGAAACGTATGAATCCTCTACTCCCCCCAGCTATGGTTATTAAATAGCAGGACCGGGTTCTGTAAATATTGGATGGCAACTGGTCTACCACAGAAAGAAATGGCAACCTACTGCGAGAAAAAAAAGTCTGCCTTGTCAGTCATGTGTCGATAGACACATGATCGCCTATATCACGCATGTCACATAACTGACTGGAACTTACTCAGAAGGGTTAGGTTCCCATGGCGCACCACTGTTGCCACGGCTAAGATGTGGGACTCCTACGACCCTCAGAGCTTAAGGGTCACATGATCTTAATTCAAGATCAGCAAACATGTCTAAAAAAAAAAAAAAAAAAAAAGAAAGGTATACTTGGCCCAGAGTGTCAAAAAGACGGCATTTTTTTTTGTTTTTTTTTTCTATTAAACCAGTATTATTTTCATTATTTACATTATTCGGACTATTGTCCTCATCTTTGTCGCCATATTTATCACAACGTTTCGGCCGTTGTACGCCCCGGCCTTCTTCAGGTGGTTGGAATGTCGAACTTAACCCTTTATTTCGCTCACTCGGGTAAACTGTTCTAGTTCCACGTACCATGTTTGATGGATGTCAGTTATCAGTTATCTCCTGTTAATTTCCATCTGAAAATTCTCAACTGCCTTAGCCGGGTATTGAACTCACACTCTTTAGGTCCTGTCACCTGAAGAAGGCCGGAGCGTACAACGGCCGAGGCGTTGTGATAAATATGGCAACAAAGATGAGGACAATAGTCCGAATAATGTAAATAATGTACATAATACCTCATCTCAGAAATATAGACAGACTCGGTATTATTTTAACTAACTTCACAGACAGAGGACAATAAAAGAACAGGTATTAAGAAGTCAGAAGCAAACGATTGACATTGTATTTAAGTTTTTGAAAATCAAACATGAATACATATATATATATATATATATATATATATATGTGTGTGTGTGTGTGTGTGTGCATGTGTGTGTATTCTATAATCATTTCACTCCAACGTTCGAGCATCACTAAACACAACCTTGAAAGATCACCCAATTGTTACCCAAGAAATGACCCTGTTTCGTAATAAACTGCCTAGCTTTTGGAATACTTCTTTGGCCATCCCAGTAGGTTTTCGGATCTCAGCGTCTCACTTACCGTCCTCTGTAAAAACACTTTACAAATATTTAAATTTTCGCACCTGCTTCATTTTGGTGTCCCCGACCTCTAAATTGCATTTCGGGCTCATCTTTTTGCTGATGACCTTGTATTCTGTCTTTTTGTTGGTTATGCTTAGTCCCTTCTTCTTGCTTTTCTTTGCTACCTTCTCTAGGAGGTTTTGTAGTTTCTTTTCCGTGTCTGCTATCAGCACTATGGCCCCTTAACCTGAACACTAACAGACAAACTAGAAAAGAGATTAGATGATCCTTACAAACGAGTCCTTTGAGGATTGCTAAACAAATCCTAGAAAGATCACCCAACAAAGAAAAGCTAAGATTTGTTGGTCATTGTTGGCGTAGCAAAGAAGAACTAGCTGATGAGATTTTTACTCTGGATACCCTTCTGTTGAAAAAGAACAAAATGTCGACCAAAGAATATGTACATTGGCCATCTGATTGAAGAAACGGAATGCAGATTGGATGAGCTTCCAAATTCAATGAACGACAAGAATGGATGGAAGCAGCGTGTCATGCTCGACCTGATGATTCCAAGCAAGGCAATAAAGCCACTAAGACAAACGGGGGTTACTGAGTGTGAGAGAATATGAGAAAAAAGAAAACATTAGTAAGGTGACAGGAATATATAAGAACAAGAATTAAGAAGACAGAATGTAATGATTGACATTGCATTTATATTTTTGAAGATCAAAGCTGACTGGAAAGAAAGAAACCGGAAGAGATTTCCACAAGTGAGGAGTGCAATAGAAGAAACTGTTAACATAGAACTTACGGTTATATCTAGCCAATTCAGCTGTGAATTTAGGAGACCTCGCTGCCAATATAGTGATGCTTTTAAATTCGTAAAGTCTACGTACCAATGGAAATAGCAATATTTACTTTGCAAAATATAGGAAAAAATTGGTACTAGGACAATAGGGTCGATAGGGAAAATATGGTCTTCTGTCTTATAATTAAACTTAGCTAGCGATAATCACTGATCCAAACATACAACAATATACCTTACACCAAAGAAACACATTCTTACTTACCATTCTTACTAGACTAGCCATAATACCTCAGAATCTCCATGATGTCTGAACTAGTCAACATATGTACAATTCATTGTCTGTGAGGAGGGGGATAAAACAACAATTTAAAATCTCGTCCAAATGTATCAGAGCGAAGAACTCATCCGTACAGTTGCATATGAATGTATTTATAGGTAGGTATCACATAGTAGGTATCATATAGTAGGTATCATATAATAGGTATCGTATAGGTAGCTATCATATAGTAGATATCACATAGCTAATTATCATATAGGTAGGTATCATATAGTAGGTATCGTATAGGCATATATCATATAGTAGATATCACATAGCTTGGTATCATATAGTCAGGTATCATACAGTAGGTATCATATAGGTAGTATCATATAGGTAGGTATCGTATAGGTAGGTATCATATAGTAGATGTCACAAAGCTAGGTAACTTATAGTAGGTAACATAAATGTAGGTATTATATCACATTGGTAGGTATCAGATAGTAGGTGTCACAGAGTCAGGTATTATACAGTAAGTATCATATTGCTAAGTATCATATAGTAGGTATGATATAGGAAGGTACCATATAGTAGGTATCATATAGTAGGTATCACATAGGTAGGTACCATATAGGTAGCTATCATATAGTAGATATCTCATAGCTAGGTATCATATAGTTGGTATCCTATAGGTAGGTATTATATAGTACGTATCACATTGGTAGGTATCATATAGTAGGTATCCCATAGTCAGGTATCATACAGTAAGTATCTTATTGCTAGGTATCATATAGTAGGTATCATATAGGAAGGTATCATATATTTGTTATCATATAGGTAGGTATCATATAGTAGGTATCGTTTAGTTAGGACTCATATAGGTAGGTATCGTATATTAGATATCATATAGTAGATATCACATAGATAGGTATCTTATTGCTAGGTATCATATAGTAGGTATCATATAGGAAGGTATCATATATTTGTTATCATATAGGTTGGTATCATATAGTAGGTATCGTTTAGTTAGGACTCATATAGGTAGGTATCGTATATTAGATATCATATAGTAGATATCACATAGATAGGTATCTTATTGCTAGGTATCATATAGTAGGTATCATATAGGAAGGTATCATATATTTGTTATCATATAGGTTGGTATCATATAGTAGGTATCGTTTAGTTAGGACTCATATAGGTAGGTATCGTATATTAGATATCATATAGTAGATATCACATAGATAGGTATCTTATTGCTAGGTATCATATAGTAGGTATCATATAGGAAGGTATCATATATTTGTTATCATATAGGTTGGTATCATATAGTAGGTATCGTTTAGGTAGGACTCATATACGTAGGTATCGTATATTAGATATCATATAGTAGGTATCACATAGCTAGGTATCCTATAGTAGGTATCACATAGCTAGGTATCATATAGTTAGGTAACAGATAGGTAGATATCATATAGTAGGTATCATATCGAAAGGCATTATTTATCTGTAATATTTACAAAATGTTACACAAGGCCACAAAGGTGAATGGGGAAAAGGACGGTCCTGTTCTGTCTTAATTTTAAACTTGGTTAGCCACAAACACTGACCCAAACATACAACAATATTCCTTTCAACAAAACAACGCATTCTAACTTATCATTCTTACTTCATCCACCATAATACCTCAAAAACTCCATGAGGTCCTAATTAGTCCCCATATGTACAATTTTTGTCTGTAGCCAGTAGATAAAATATTAGGTTGGTGCAAAAATAATGACGTAATAATGTCGTCTTTGGACGTTAAAAAAATACGTCAAAAAACGACATTATTACGTCATTATTTTTGCACCAACCTAATAACATTTAAAAAAATCTAAACTACATTGAGGAATGCTCATCAGAGCAATTACCATAAAAGTATTTAAAGATAAGACACAGGGAAGGTACATTAGGGCGGTGAGAAAGTGAATGAAGCAGAGGTGCAAGGTCAGGACCGGTAACATCACAGATTCTTCTTTGGATTTTAATAATTGGGCAGAAGCAGTGTTTCCAGGTTCCAGGATTTAACAATGAAAATAATTCTATTTTAATGCCAACAAACAAAAAAGGGCTTATTTTTTTAATTCCAGATTTCAATTTGATTGAGATGTTAAATAATGGCTGTACTGTACAAATAACGTGAACAGGATATTTACAGAACACACAATTAGAACGGCTTTGACTAAATCAAGCATTAATAGACATTGTTGTTGCTTCCTGTAGTGTGAGAGCAAGCGTTACTGTCCGTCGATCACTGGTTAAATGTATTCTAATATACTAAGATTCAACCAATACAAGACTTGAAAATAACTCAAAGTTTAGAGCTGATGTTAGAATGGTTATGATAAATATAGCTTGCGATACAAATGAATGAGAAGGTGGTAGGAAGCGAAGATTATGATGATAATGATGATAGATAACGATTGTCTGCCTTGATTTGAAGATGTTAACATTGTCGTGCTCACCGAAGCCCTATACGCTAGAGCCTATTACACAAAGTAACATATCTATTTTTCATCGCCAGTGATTTTCTTTTTCGTGTTTCCTTTTCTTTTTTTCCCTCCATATCAAGCACCGTCCTGGGTATGACGATAAACTACATCCGCGTCCTGGGTAAGACGATAAACTACGCCCGCGTCCTGGGTAAGACGACAAAACAGCATCCACGTTCTGGGTAAGACAATACACTACGCCTGCATCCTGGGTAAGACGATAAACTACGTCCGCATCCTGGATAAGACGTTAAACAACATGCGCGTTCTGGTTAAGACGATAAACTACGCCCGCATCCCGGGTAAGGCGATAAACTACGTCCGCATCCCGGGTAAGACGATAAACTACATCCGCGTCCAGGGTAAGACGATAAACTACGTCCGCATCCTGGGTAAGACGACAAAACAACATCCACGTTCTGGGTAAGACGATACACTACGCCTGCATCCTGGGTAAGACGATAAACTACGCCCGCATCCCGGGTAAGGCGATAAACTACGTCCGCATCGCGGGTAAGACGATAAACTACATCCGCATCCTGGGTAAGACGATAAACTACGTCCGCATCCTGGGTAAGACGACAAAACAACATCCACGTTCTGGGTAAGACGATACACTACGCCTGCATCCTGGGTAAGACGATAAACTACGCCCGCATCCCGGGTAAGGCGATAAACTACGTCCGCATCCCGGGTAAGACGATAAGCTACATCCGTGTCCCGGGTAAGACGATAAACTACTTTCAACAGCAAGGCTGTTGATCAGGAGGTTTTGAGGATCGTGGAACCACCTCTTAATTGCTGGTGTTCCCAGGTCCCCCTTCACCCGGAGTGGTAGCACCTGTTAGGGTTCCAGGTATAGGTAAATAGTTAACCCTCAAACTGAGGTCAAAACTCTACGAAAGTGTAAAAATCGTTTAAAATACCAGAAATACTTTGTAAAAAAAATATTACCAGCAATACATTTCTAAAAAACAAATATTTCCAGCAATACATTTCTAAAAAACAAATATTTCCAGCAATACATTTTTGTATAAAAAAAATATTACCAGCAATGCATTTTTTGAAAAAAGAAAAAATATATTACCAGCGATACATATTTGAAAGAAAATTATTACCAGAAATAGATTTTTGAAGAAAAAAATATTACCAGAAACTGATTTTTGAAAAAAAAATATATTACCAACAATAAAAATGTTGTCGGCATTAAATTGAGGTTGATATTGCCGTAAAACAAAATAAAAGAAACCAAATCGCCTAGAAACTGATTTCTTACAAAGAATATATATTCTATTCATACGAATCTATCCTAAAAAATCTTGTTGGCATTAAATAACCCATTGAGGTGTTGATATGCCGTAAAACAAATTAAGCCAAATCAAACAAAACTATGTCAAGCAAGAAGGAAACATGTGATCTTAAACAGTAACGAATGTTCAATTCAATGTCAAGATGATTATGAATGATGAAATAAATGTAAATAATAATTTAAAATAATGAATGATACCATTAGATTCTACCATTTTATCCAAATGATTTTAACATGGCCACCATCTACCCTTCAAAGAAGATCTCAGGTTTAAAGTTGTAATACCTGGTCGTCAAAACATAAATATGAAATTATCCAAACACTTTAGATTAACAGTACTTGTAGCGTTTATCTCGGCCAGCTTCCCTGATCGAGTTAGTAAAGACACGTTTCAGCAACAGAAGCGTGTTCCGTGATAAGAAAAAGGGGTTACAAGTTCGATTCCCGTCGAAGGCACAATCTTTCTGTTGGCCGTGCGTTATTAAGTTCAGTTAAAAGTGTTATTAATTTCAGTTTAAAAAAAAAAACTATAGTTTTTCCTCTTGCCTCTTTTTTATATATATATATATATATATATATATATATATATATATATATATATATATATATATATATATATATATATATATATATATATATTATCTCTATCTATAAAAGGCAGGATGTGTGTGTGTGTGTGTGTGTGTGTGTGTGTGTGTGTGTGTGTAACGAATGCACGGTCGCAATTTTCGATGGATTTGAACCAAAATTTACATATACATGTGCTTAAACTCAACGTTGATTCTGATTCCGCAGAACTTGGTTAGGTGTGAAAAAGTATTTGTTGTTAACATTCTTTTTTCATTCGGTTTTTCCAATTACGAGTCCTTTTTTAAAGCTGATCGTTTTGTGTTCATTTTGTTTACTTCTTTTTTTGTAACAGATTTAATGTTTAGTATAGAGCTTAGAAAAATACGCAGTGTGAGATAGGCAAGAAGTAAGGCATGTAGTAACATCAGCACGGCAAAGGGCACTCTTTTAAAGGCAAGGAAGGGCAAAAATATTTTAAGTCAAGTGATAGCGATTGCTGTATGAGCCGTACGATTTTTGAATGAAGCCCGGGCAAACCATGCTGCTAGTATATATATATATATATATATATATATATATATATATATATACCAAAGGAAAACTTATCTTAGTCTAGGCGTTTCGCCACTGTAAATATTTTGTTTTGCAACAAGTTTTTATGCACAGATGTAAACATCTGCTTTTTTTTTTTTTTACTCATACACTCATAAATATACTTCAGATTAAATAAAAGTTATTAAATGAGATCACTTAACATCCGCCATCATTTCCTTGACATTCATTTACCCAGAATTTTATTTATGTGCTTTCTTAATAGTTTTAAAAATCTGAAAAACTAACGCCATTTCTCTTCTGTGTCTAGATACCTTTTCCTAAATAAAATCCTCACCGTTAAATGTTAGCGATAACCTTCATAATACTTAATACTATGAGAATTTCAACACGCGCCAGGGTGTTGCAAAACAGTGTACTAAATAGAAGAGAACTGAACTCCCATCACCGACCTTCGATCTATTCGACGCAGAGTGTATTTTTATTTTTTTAGAAATTTAGGAACAAAATGCGTCTTATGAACAGCAAAATAACTTAACAGGGCACTTGAAAACGATAATGTTTCTGAAAAAAAATTTTTAATTTAAAAAAAAAAATCTGTTTAAACTTCAACTGGTAGTAACATGGTCTGTTCCGTCAAAGCAAACTGAATATTGCCTGTATATATTGGGTGTAACAGTAAAATTGTCCATATCGTGTAACAGCGTAATTATCAATCCTACAAAACGTTTGATATCTAAAAAACAACTAAACTGATTTTCTTTTTGCCAAATTTTCCGATAAGATGTTTAGCCATCTTGATACCTTTTTTGTAAGAATCGCTGAAAAACCCTTTGAGTTATTCAGCTGAAAAAAAAAGCAGGTTAAAATTATTTTGAGTCAGATCTACAGTATTCGCAATGGTGAGAGGGAAAAAAGTTCAGGAACTCAGTAATAGTACCAACATACTCTGGATTCCATCTTCAAAGTCCATTCAAGAACCATCACGAGAACGGAGAATAAGTTTTAAAAATCGAGAACAGTAGAGACGGATCATCATTTTAACTAAGAGCTAAAGAGATCAATTAGAAAAGATCCAACTCAATTCATAAGACGTTTGACAGGAGAGAGAGAGAGAGAGAGAGAGGTGTTTCACCATATAACAATCAAATATAAGTGAAAAACTTGAAAATGAAATCGTTCATTAAACATGTGAGGCACCTTGTTACTTCAGGACAGAAAGTTAGAAGGTTAGAGAGGGCGAAGGTCATCTTGAATAAGTTGGAAGATGACCCTGGTATAATATATATATATATACATATACACACACACATATATATATATATACACACACACACACATATATATACACACACACACACACACACACATATATATATATACACAGACACATATATATATATATATATATATATATATATATATATATATATATATATATATATTATATTTATTAAAGACATTTTTATGTTTAACGTTCTTTTTATAGATATAAGTATTTAAGTAAATGCTCTGTTTATAATAAACAGTATTAAATAACATTTACCGGCCTGAATGTCCGAGAAATTTTCATAGAAAATATTCGTCCTTTGACAGGATTCGAACCTGCATCCTATACAGAACCGTCATTTACGCTGACGTGCCTAATTCGAATCCTGTCCAAGGACGAATATTTTCTATGAAAATTTCTCGGACATTCAGGCCGGTAAATATTATTTAATACTGTTTATTATAAACAGAGCATTTACTTAAATACTTGTATCTATAAAAAGAACGTTAAACATAAAAATGTATTTAATAAATAAATTGTCGGACTTTGTCCATTTCGTAATATATATATATATATATATATATATATATATATGAATGTATATATATATATATATATATATATGTATGTATATATATATATATATATATATATATATATATATATATATACATACATATATATATATATATATATATATATATATATACATTCATATATATATATATATATATATATATATATATATATATATATATATATATATACATTCATACATATATATATATATATATATATATATATATTAACTGTATTTCAGTCCTTCATGGGCTTCTGATCATTAGTTATGATTAATTAATGAACATGTCATATTCGTTTATGATCAATTTCATCGCGATTTTTCTGTTAAGGTCGGATAATAATTATACATTCTTATTGCTCAAATAAGAGCCTAATACTGTTAGAAAACCTCGGATAATTCCAGTAAGATATCTCTAATCATTTCTGTGACACTCAAACGAATGACTACGGGTGTAAAATAGAAGTGAATTTTTTAAATATCCAGCGATCGGATCTCTCACTGTGAAACGTTTAGTGACGCGTATACCTGTCCCATTGTTACGAACCAAAAAAATGTCATACTTACATTATCGATAACTGTGTGTGTTAAATAGTTTAACAATGTTCTGCATTTAATTATGATTTCTGGTGATATTTTATTGGAAAAAAAATTAGTCTTATAAGCAGGGAAATACGGCAGATGTTAAAAATTTGACAAAAGAAATTCCCCCTTAATATGCTCGTAGTGAATCTGAAAAGTTAACATTTTTAAGAGCATGTCAAACTTCGAAAAGGAGTCTCTTCGTTACTTCCATATAAGCCAAGACGACAAACATCTAAAAGCAAGAATATGCCAGTGGAAATTAAAAGAATCCGCACGTCTAAAAAGAATGGCTCTCGTTACCTGATTGAGAAGACTAAGGCTTAATAAAGACGCCATTATTTGTTAGTTTTTATTTCTAACCCTTTATAATATAAAACTGTAATATAATCGTATGAATGACAAAAGAATGAAGTCTCAGAAAGGTTTGCTCAATTAACGGAATAAGTACAAGAAAAAAAAACAATTCTCTCTTACTAATAGCACCGTGTGTGGCTTCTGTTGTCTTAGAGAACACCGGCCAAAGACATTTAAAAGATCTTAGCCAAGAATATTTAAAAGAGAAACGGAGAGAAGTGTGGGCAGATCGACAAGAGGCGCGAATTGTTCCTCAAACAACCGGTAGGGGGACGCTGGAATTGATTGGCGAGAAAGTAGAAGAAATCAGAGATAAAAATAAACTTCTGTCGCTATGATTTCGTTTGCTACACGATTAGGACGCCATTTTTTGGTTGTCTAAATAAGCAAATGACTGCAGTGTGGAACTTGATCCTCGGTTTTGAGACTCGCAAGAATTGTTTATTTGAGAGCCGGTCTCAAGAAGAAAAAGGCAAAAAAAAAAAATGAAGGAAATGTAAATTCTAGCGTCTACTGGTGGGTCTGTGAACAGAAAACAAAAAAGAAATAAAGCATTAACTAGGAAAACAATGCCTACAAAAACGTCACTCTGTATTTCTGTTCGTAAAATGCCACCAGACGATCATTTCTATCACGAATTTTGATGCCTAACACGAGACACAATTAGTGTCCCAATGAACAAGGAGATAAAAGAACAAATTAATAGCTTAAAGTTAGACGCAAGCAATTTCCTTATTGAAAAGTAACAGAACATTGTAACAGAAAGAGAAGATAACTTATTTTTCTAATTAGAATTTGATAAGATATAGTACAAATAAGAAATTCTGAAGGACGTAAGGCAACATACGAAATTTTTTCCACTTGTCATTAATATTCCTAATACGTACATACATACATGCATATATATATATATATATATATATATATATATATATTATATAAAAGGCTCAAACATTAATATTTCTAGAAATTCAAAAAGACCAAATTCATTTTGAATTTGTAGGTCTGATGAAATGGATCGTGATTCCATTATTTTTAGTCTTTTTTTTAGACTAAAAATAATGGAAGCTTTAATAATAAAAAAGAAAAAGCCAACTCTTAACAATATTAACTACAAACAAAGCCACAATGTGCTAACCGTATTCGGAAATTAAAAACATTCCTACCACACACTAAGACATACACAGAAGGCACACACTCAATTAAGCTGAAAAATCGAATCATCCTTGATAATGGCTAAAGGTATAGCCGAAAACGCTCGGAAATATAAAACATTTCGACAGGTTTTACATACTCTTTGTCCAGAAAAGCAAGCTCTTGTTCGAACAAAAGAAAAATTAAATCAAAAGCTTAACCGTAGTACCTTGTCTGTCATTTTTAATCAGACACATATATATATATATATATATATATATATATATATATATATATATATATATATATATATATATATATATATATATATATATATATATATATATATTAAATTATATATTATTTTAAAGTCCGACAATTATTCTTTAAGACAATTTTTATGTTTATACATTCTTTTTATAGATACAAATATTTAAGTAAATGCTCCGTTTATAATAAACATTTAAGACACGTCAAGCTAAATGACGGTTCCGTATAGGATACAGGTTCAATTCCTGTCGGAGGAGTCTTATTTTCTCAGACATACAGGCCAGTAAACGTTGTTAATACTGTTGCATGTTGTTATAAACAGAGTATTTACTTAAATATTTGTATCTATATAAAGAACGTATAAACATAAAAAAAATGTGAATATATATATATATAATTAAAGAATATCGAACACTTAAAGTCCCAAAGGTAATAATTTTTGCGATTTATTTGTAGACCTTGAAGACTGAGAGCTACTTTTTTTAGAGCTCTCATGAAATAAAAATTATTACCTATGGCATTTTAAGTGTTTGATATTCTTCAATTAATAATAATCTGTCTCTTAACATAGAGCTCGCCTTGGATTTATATCCTGCTGGAAATTCCATATTGTATCATTACTATATATATATATATATATATATATATATATATATATATATATATATATATATATATATTACATAGAATAGAGATCTAAATTTATCTCATTCGAATAGCTATTTCAACTAACAAGAAGACCTATATTTGCATTGTCTCCGCAGAAGAATATCAGAAATTTTAAGTTCCTATTTTATTCCTTCCCCTTCGGAATTAACAATTCCACCATAGGTCTTCTTACTGGCTGAAATAGCTATTTGAATGAGGACAATTTGGATTTCTTTCTATGTAATTAATATGCTCTCTTATATTAAATACATTGAGCTCTTTAGGTGGATCAGTTTTAATGTTTTATATCATTAGGGTTCACTTGGATTATATACCAACGGATTATTACATATATATATATATATATATATATATATATATATATATATATATATATATATATTAGGTTGGTGCAAAAATAATGACGTAATAATGTCACTTTTTGACGTATTTTTAACGTCAAAAAACGACATTATTACGTCATTATTTTTGCACCAACCTAATATATATATATATAGGTAATAATCCGTTAAAAAAAGCGAAAATGTGTTAAATTGATAATAAAGGTTTCCTGTTTGTTTTTTTATCTCATCATTCTGTCAGATTCCAATCTATATTTGATCCCAATTCATATATATATATATATATATATATATATATATATATATATATATATATATATATATATATATATGTAATAATCCGTTGGTATATAATCCAAGTGAATCCTAATGATATAAAACATTAAAAAAAAAAAGAAGGAAATGTAAATTCTAGCTTCTACTGGTGGGTCTGTGTTAAAGCTTCATCAAAGAATGAGATATGGAGAAAAGGAAGAAATAAATTGATGTATTTTTGCTTTTGTCTTGATTGATTTTCATTGGTTAATCATGTTTCACGTGCATTAGACTTATCAAACAAACGCTTGCATAATGCGCGCCGTTCCGAATTCATGGAGAGACGACGCGTTCTTTCAAAGTTTCAAGAAATTAAAGGATTCCAATCCTATCTGAAAAAAAAATTTGAATATCTCTTTATGTATGTAAGTGTATAATAACACTAGTTTGTCTATGTGGGATTCAGATGATAATGCATGTTCGTAAGTGTGCGTGTGCTGTAGTAGTTGTAGTTTTAGTACAAGTATTAGGTTGACGTAATAATGTCGTTTTTTGACATGTTTTTAACGTCAAAAAACGACATTATTACGTCATTATTTTTGCACCAACCTAATACTAAACATGTTTGGCTGTTTTTTCTCATGTTGATTTTTTATAGTTATTTTTGAATAAAGAATGTCAAAAATTTGCAAACCAGATGGTGGTTTTATTGACGATAAAAAATATGGTGCTGTTGTATATTTTTTATAGTTATTTTTGAATGAAGAATGTTATATGTTTATAGTTATTCTTGAATGAAGAATACCAAAAATTTGCAAACCAGATGGTGGTTTTATTGACGATAAAAAATATGGTGCTGTTGTATAATTTTTTATAGTTATTTTTGAATGAAGAATGTTATATGTTTATAGTTATTTTTGAATGAAGAATACCAAAAATTTGCAAACCAGATGGTGGTTTTATTGACGATAAAAAATATGGTGCTGTTGTATAATTTTTTATAGTTATTTTTGAATGAAGAATGTTATATGTTTATAGTTATTTTTGAATGAAGAATACCAAAAATTTGCAAACCAGATGGTGGTTTTATTGACGATAAAAAATATGGTGCTGTTGTATAATTTTCATAGTTATTTTTGAATGAAGAATGTTATATGTTTATAGTTATTCGTGAATGCAGAATACCAAAAATTTGCAAAGCAGATGGTGCTTTTATTGACGATAAAAAATATGGTGCTGTTGTATAATTTTTTATAGTTATTTTTGAATGAAGAATGTCAAAATTTTGCAAACCAGATGGTGGTTTTATTGACGATAACAAAATATGGTGATATTGTATAATCGTATGATAAGTTTTTATAGTTATTTTTTGACAAAAGAAACACAATCTACTATAGTTACTGACATCTTTTCTTTTACTTTAAAAATAGAAAAAAATATCACATTTGGAAGTGTGTTTTAAAGAAATGTAGTGTGGCGGTAACTTTTTGCCTGTTGTACACTAACACTTCAATACGACGAAGGGAAAGACTGGAATAGAATTATTTCCCAAAATTGAATAACGTTCTATGAAATAACAAATTACACAGATACAGGTCCCAACGAGTATGACCATTGCTGACAAATCTTAATTCTCGTGAGAAGGACAGTTGTTCTTGAAGCTAACAAATGAAATATTTATTGCAGACGTGGTAAATTGAGTCCTTCTGTAAAGAGCCTGTTCTGTTTTATAAATTCTGTTCATATTTCTCGTGGGATTTCGCGTGATAGTGGAGACCGAAGCGGTTTCTGCAAGTTTTCTAATACGCTGTACTATATGAATAAGTTACCATGCGTAGTACTGATTGTACGGGCAAGTGGCTGAGTGGTTAGGATGTTCGCACTCTGAAAATGACAACCTGGCTCGAATCTCACGATGGTCGATTTTTTAGGAAGGAGACGTCCTGATGTTATCGGACTGGAGAGGTCGATCCCAGAGTGTGTCACCTTTGGAAAGTGCCTGAAGACCATCCAACCATAGCACTTGCGAGATAAATTGAACAGACGGAACCCTTGCGGGCCGTCGATAGCTGTAACAGCACGAAGTCACAAGTCATCGTGGTCGAGGGCTTGAGCGTGCTGGACTTGTTCAAATTGTTGATTACGCTAGGTAACAGGCACTTTCCCAGAAACTAAAACTAAGGTCTGCTCAGCATAGTTGCGGTATAAACTGCAGGTGGGAGCTGTGGGTGTTGAATAAACACAAATGCGCCTGAACAAACGTCTGCCATAGGGATTGGCTAGCCGCCCTAATAGACGGGCATCCTCGAATAGGAGTGGCCAGCTATAGATACAGTACTGATTATAATGCAATACAGTACATAAAGACATAGATACTCACATGCAAACGTATTTATAGGGAACTGACTATAATCCAACTTCATTTCTTATTAACTTAATCTTTATATTTATTAGGTGGCCTATGCTCATTATCAAGAATCACAAATACACAGGCCGGTAGACATAGGTTTGACTGTTCAAAGAAGCAGAAATGCTTTTCAGAAAGTGTATCCACCAAATGTAGCATTTAAGTTTACACACACACATATCTATATATATATATGAAGAAAAATATACGGAAAAAACAAACAAAAATCCTTATATGCAATTATGCTGTTTTAATGTTAATATGTCAACGTCAGACGTTTCGGTCTAATAAACCATCTTCAGGACATATTCATAAAATATAATTAACATTAATGTTTAAAACGGAACGCTGATCATATAAAACTTTCAGTTATCTGTTTGAATAAGTCTTGTTCTTATGTCCATCGTCTTTGTCATGTTGAATTGATAATGTTAATTATATTTTATGAATATGTCCTGAAGATGGTTTATTAGACCGAAACATCCGACGTTGACATATTAACATTAAAACAGCATAATTGCATATAAGGATTTTGTTTGTTTTTTCCGTATATTTTTCTTTATACTGTCGGATCTATATCCATATATTTGCTTACATATATATATATATATATATATATATATATATATATATATATATATATAATTATTTATTTAAAAATTATAACGTAAACATGTCATAAAATCACTACAAAAATAGCCATTTTGCTTCAACACCTCTGGTGTCTTATCAAGTAATGACGTTGAATGTAGAATAGGGGTTTTAAAATGTTCAAATTAATTAACCACCCCTCGCAAAGGGAAACGCTGTTACATAAGCTGGAATGACCAATCAAAATACAAGTATAAAAGAATTCAAAAAACTTGACAACCAAGTAAGGTTATAATAGCCATTAAGTGCTTTAAAGTGGGGGTATACTAAAATAGAATTTATTCTAACTAATAAGTATTAAATTATATGATAAAATTTGATATTAAAATTAAAAATAAAAATTACCCATTTTAAAATCTAAATTTAATAATTAAAATATTCTCAATATATATATATATATATATATATATATATATATATACCTCATATCGAAAATATTTCAATTATTTTTAATAATATCTGAAAATCTCCCTTTGCCTGATGATGGTCGCGAGACCAGAAATACGTGTAGCAAAATTATGAAAAAATAAAGCATAATATTTTTTTAAATCCATATTACAACCAAAAACGTTTCTCTCTTCTTTTTAATATACAAACTTTCCTCTCGTTGGAACTATTATAACCTGTTATTTAATATATATATATATATATATATATATATATATATATATATATATATATATATGAAAATTTCTCCGAATTAATCAGTAGAGAGACAATATTTATGAATAAAAATGACAATAGGAAAACTGGTAATTGCTGACGCGTTTCGTCCAATGTGGACTTTATTAAAGCAAAATACGAAACGCGTCAGCAATTACCAGTTTTCCTATTGTCATTTTTATTCATAAATATATATATATATATATATATATATATATATATATATATATATATATATTATAACCGTTGGATGTTAATTAAGCCAGCTTTGATTACATCACTGTTTTTTTTACTTGTAATTCTAAATACATTGAGATCCTATTTCTTTTTGCGATGTTCGATTATATTACGTCTGGTCCTAGTCTTCTGTTTATTGTCAAGGATTGTGTGATCAAAGCATTCTCAATATATTTTCTTCTTAGTCAATGTGTTCCTTTCCTGATCAGTCTTACAATTATTAAGTCGAAACTGGTTCTGTCTACATGAGAGGAGATACTGTACGCTCCGCCCTTTATGTCTATGTCTCTCTATATATCTGTCTATATCTCTGAGATGAGGTCTTATGATTACTTACATTATTTACATTATTCGGACTGTTATCCTCATCTTCATTGCCATATTGACAACGTTTCGGCCGTTGTCCTCTCCGGCCTTTATGTCTATGTCTCTCTATGTCAGAGTGTTTCGTGCAATAGGAATTATGTTTACTCCATTGTTATGATCATTTTACATTACCAATTAAGATAAATTTGTTAGGACTTTCAAACCGATTAGGTTAATAAGAGAAAATAAAATAAAATGAAACTGGCTTAAAGCATATTTTAAAAACCAGACAGAAGCGAAGAACAGAAAAACAGAAAAGGAAGAAAGAGTAAAAGAAGTGAAAAGACAAGATAAGAAGAGGAAGAAGAAAGAAGAAATTAGAGAGGGTAGCAATGGCTAGACATAGGAATGGTATGAGGAGATAGATGCATGTTAATATTCTATATTATATTATTAAGATTATAAATTGATTACACTATATATATATATATATATATATATATATATATATATATATATATATATATATATATATATATATATATATATATCGAGAGAGAGAGAGGAGGCACGGTGGAGTAATGGATAGCGGCTTAGATTGGGGAATCACAGAGCCGAGTTCCATTCGCATCCATTACATTCACTTACGTGCTAATACCCTTGGGAAAGGTATGGATCCTCTTCTTCTCCCTCCAGCTATGGGTAAAATAGCAGGACAGACTGGGTTCTATAAACATGGATGACAACTGGTCTAAGAGAAGGACAACTCTGAATTGAAGACCTGCGGAGGGTCGTTTAGGGACCTTGTGGCACGCAGTGCACCAGGTCTCTGTATTCGGCCCTTCAAAAAGTGTGGATGGTCCTGCACGAAACCTTCACCACTATAATCAAAGCTGTTGTCGGGCTGTCGGTTTCCTGGGAACTGATCTGCTTGACCCTCATACGTCGAACTCGACGGGAGAGTCGAGTATATATATATATATATATATATATATATATATATATATATACACTTGTGCAAATTAATTGAAACAACCGCTTTAGTGTCCTTTCTTTTGACGTACGGTCAATTTTATTAGGTTGGTGCAAAAATAATGACGTAATAATGTCGTTTTTTGACGTTAAAAAGTACGTCAGAAACGACATTATTACGTCATTATTTTTGCACCAACCTAATAGTCCCACTAGAGTGACAGGGTGTAATCAATTTTTTCTTCAGATTAGGTCATTTGCAGTGGTGTGCGGTAATATGAATCTATTTTCGGGGTGTATGATGAAATTTGTTTTGGCTTTGAAAAATGTTGCGTCATCCGTGATTGCATCAGATTTTTATCACGCCCTGACACCATTGTCTCGACTGTCGATTAGTTGTCCTACGACCATTGTCTGCCATGGACGTTACTCCAAGGAAGCGTATGAAAATTGAAATGCTGCACGAACATACTGGCACGCTTTTTCAGTGAGCAAATCAAAGACTGTAGACTGGTCAGGAAACTCTCTTGATTTAAATTCAATCGAGAATCTGTGGTCAATTTGCAAGGAACGACTTTGTGGAATGGACATACGAAGTACTAACATGTGCACTGCGTTTTGTTTTAGTGGAAAAATACGAAAAGAAGTAAATAATAACGGAATTATTATTTTTTTTTCATTTATTTAGTACAAGGGTACACACACACACACATATATATATATATATGTGTGTGTGTGTGTGTGCGCGTGTGTTGGTGTGTTTGCGTGTGGGTGGCTGTGTGTGTGTGTGTGTGTGTTTGTGTTTTCTAGCACGAAGTCCCTAGTCATCGTGACAGAGGGTTTCAGCGTGCTGGCATTGTTCAGACTATTGATCATGCTAGATAACACCTTCTCTCCCAGAAACTGTAACTAAGGTCTGCTCAGCATAGTTGCAGTAAACAAAAGTACAGCTGGGCTCTGTGAGTGTTAAACAAACATAAATATGCCTGAGCAGGCGTCTGCAATGTGGATCAACTAGCCACCCCCAATAGATGAGCATTCTAGGATACGAGTGGCCAGTCATTATATGTATATATATATATATATATATATATATATATATATATATATATATATATATATGTGGGGGGGGTGTTTGTGTGTGTACGAATCTTATTAAAAACGACCAGGGTTATTTCCTTTCTCTTGCGTTGTCATAATTTTCTACTTTTCTGGATATAAATTAAGTAAAAATTTACCGAACGTTTGGTTTTATTTTTACTTTTAACTGATGTTTAATGATTTATTTTCAAACTATGAACACGGGCAGGATGTGCTGACCGTGTTTGGAAAACAAAACATAATGGCAAAAAATAGATAACTGAAAGCATTCGAACCTATTCGGAAGTATTAATATCATGAAAGTGTTCTTTCGTGCTGGTTGTGCGGTTGACTTTGTTTAGGGGCATATCAACGTCTATGGATTATTTAATATTTAATTAAATTTAAACATGTTATTGCTGGTAATTTTACTATAAAAATATATTTGTATACTTTCATTGTGTTGTTGTAGTTCTTTTTCTTCTTGTTTGGTGGGCTCACTATTTACCCATTGCTGGAACCTTAACATCTGCTACCACTCCGGGTTTATGGTGGACCTGTAGCCAACAGAATTCAAGAGTTTGTTCCACGCTCCATGAAACCACCAAACTCTCGATCATAGGCCTTGCTGCCGGATGTTGTTTATCGTCATACCCAGAACGATAAACCCTCTTCTTAAAGTGGCACAGTCATAGATAGATAGATAGATAGATAGATAGATAGATAGATAGGAATAGACTGCGATAGATAGATAGATAGATAGATAGATAGATAGATAGATAGATAGATAGATAGATAGATAGATAGGAATAGACTGCGATAGATAGATAGATAGATAGATAGATAGATAGATAGATAGATAGGAATAGACTGCGATAGATAGATAGATAGATAGATAGATAGATAGATAGATAGATAGATAGATAGATAGATATAGACAACGATAAATAGGAATAGACTACGATAGAGAGATAATGAACAGAATGAGATAGATAGATAGATAGATAGATAGATTCTGTACATAGGATTCAACATTGCAGGATGATTATCAGTTTCACGCCTGAATACGATTTTCAGACAAAGTTGAAATTTTATATTACATAACGTTTCACGGGAGTGTATCGTCTGTAGTAATAACTTTGCAGCGAGGAAGTCGACCCCGCTTTACTCAAATAAATTGAGATGCGGAACTCTACTGGTCCATGGCCTATATCCAACTCACACACATGGCTCCAAGAAGTCGCATGGGCACCGTGATGGCCAGACCCGTGTCAGTGTCATCGACCTGCCAGTTAAATTGTGCGAGGGTAGTCGAAATGGTTTCCCGACACTACCGGTGAAAGAGAACACCTCTTCCCAACCTACCTGTGCCAAGCTGCCATCGTTCAGTCGCCAGTCTGGGCGTAGGGGCTGAGCCTCAGAGGTCAAAGACTTTACCAGAGCGAGGAAAATTCTGAGAGGAGGAACGATGTAACCTCAACATCTCCGGTGCAAAAGGAACCGTCAAGCCATTGGACTATTCCGCCTTGAATGTCACCATAAGCCACAATTTTGAGATGTAGGCAAGATAGATAGATAGATAGATAGATAGATAGATAGATAGATAGGAATAGACTGCGATAGATAGATAGATAGATAGATACATAGATAGATAGATAGATAGATAGATAGATAGATAGATAGATAGATAGATAGGAATAGACTGCGATAGGTAGATAGATAGATAGATAGATAGATAGATAGATAGATAGATAGATAGGAATAGACTGCGATAGATAGATAGATAGATAGATAGATAGATAGATAGATAGGAATAGACTGCGATAGATAGATAGATAGATAGATAGATAGATAGATAGATAGATAGATAGATAGATGTGAGTAGACTAAGATCAATATAAAAAGACTTATAATAGATAGATAGATAGATAGATAGATAGATAGATAGATAGATAGATAGATAGATAGGAATAGACTGCGATAGATAGATAGATAGATACATAGATAGATAGATAGGAATAGACTGCGATAGATAGATAGATAGATAGATAGATAGATAGATAGATAGATAGATAGATAGATAGATAGGAATAGACTGCGATAGATAGATAGATAGATAGATAGATAGATAGATAGATAGATAGATAGGAATAGACTGCGATAGATAGATAGATAGATAGATAGATAGATAGATAGATAGATAGATAGATAGATAGATAGATAGGAATAGACTGCGATAGATAGATAGATAGATAGATAGATAGATAGATAGATAGATAGATAGATAGATAGATAGATAGATGTGAGTAGACTAAGATCAATATAAAAAGACTTATAATAGATAGATAGATAGATAGATAGATAGATGTGAGTAGACTAAGATCAATATAAAAAGACTTATAATAGATAGATAGATAGATAGATAGATAGATAGATTCATTCAGTCAGCGCCTTTCGCACAGTGGTGTGAAAGGAGATGACTGAATAAAATGAATATTATTTTGAACAGCCTTGAGCAATGTTTAACTATCCATCATTGGATGATGTTTATCGCCTTCCTTTGTATACGCAACACTATTAAATGGGAGCTATCAAGGTCGTATCTCTATGCTATGTTATAAATAATGAATGTGTAGAACGCTGTTCAGTTTAGAGCTACATTCTTTACGAACGTATCTCGAGCGGTAATCGGAGCATTACTACATTTTTACGAGTTTCTCTTTCTCTCCCTCTCTCTCTCTCTATATATATATATAAGTCTCTGAAACACCTAATTACACCAAGAAATCTATTCTGATACTCTCTTAGTGTTATGTCAGTTAAGCAGGTGATTTTCAATTAAGCTCCACATTAGAGTAGCCTTGAGCCAGACTAGACTAAGATTAGCAAACATTATCCTGTTTCATTAGCATTATTGTTTTTATTATTGGTATTATTGTTATTATTATTATTTCTACCATCGGGATACAAGATTATGACTTTACGATAAAATTCTAAAAGTTTGGACACCAAGAAATCTTTGAATGCAGACATTGCATTTTATTTTGAACGGAATGTCGTTTGGTTTAAGAAATTGTCAAGATGCTTGAAAAAGTGGTACTCAGTGGCTGAAGGATGTGAGGAATATGGTGGATGCGGCAAAGTCCCGAAACAGGCGAGTTGTTGATCTTCTTCAGTGTCATCATGCCTACAAGGAGCCAAATATTGTCATGAAGCATAAAATGGACCCTCGTCGAGTGACCAGAGCCGGTCTTTAAAAAAAAAAAAAAACTGAATATGCATTTCATACAGTTGTTGGCAATAAATTTCGGTATGGCTTATACGAATTTCGAAGATTGACCATCGTACTTCAAAACTGCATGGTGACTGCCAATTTCACGTTTCAATTCGATTTTCTTACAAAGAGATATATGAATAATCAGGAAGACCATACTAGTCTGAATAGGTAAGTATATAATAATGTATAATGTTAACATATTTATTTAATATATTTTTTGATATAATGTATTTACTTAATATATTTACTTAATATATCATATTATAATATATTAATTAAATATAATATATTTTAATATAATATATATTTACTTAATATAATATATATTTATTTAATATATCATGTGATATATATATTGAAGATATATTTATTTAATGTATTTTATTATAAAATCATATATTTATTTTAATATATTTACTTAATATCATATACATCTTTATTCAATATATTATATTTAATATATGTATTTATTATAATATATAATGTATTTAATGAAATATAGTTATTTAATATAATATATAGTTATTTAATATAATTACTTAATACATTATCATATATTTAATATAATATACATTAATATATTTACATAATATAATATATTAATTTAATATAATATATATTTAATGTAATATATATTATAATATATATGATATATAATATATATATTGAATATATTTTTATTATAGATTAATATAACATCATATATTTATTTTAATATGTTTAGCTAATATAATGTATAATATTTAATATATTATATAATATATATATTGAATATAATGTATAATATATTAATATAAAATTTTCATTTAATATATTATATAATATATATTATATAATATATATTGAATATAAAATGTTTATTTAATATTATATATATATATGTTTACTAATATATATTTAATACAAAATATAATATATTTATTACAATATTAGATAGTTTCACAGACTCAAGGAACGTTATACTATCAATCTTTTGATTTTTGTTTTGTTTTGTTTTTTTAGTTTGAAATCAAACCGAAAATAATTTATTGAAACAAAACAAGTTCAGTTGACCATTGATGACAATTCCAGAACAACGTAACTATAAACAATTTTTTCTATCCTCTGCCAGCCGCAATGATAGAGAAAGCATTACCCCGAACCATCGCCAGTGAGACACGCTGCAAGGGCCACTCCGTTTCGCGAGGGTCGTCCCTTAATCGAGACGCAATCGAGCCAATCCTCCGAAGGAACCTTATCGAACGATAATATATATGATAATGTTTATTTTTGTGTTCGTGACACTATATAATAAAGGCTATCAAAATCGTATCTTTATTTTTTCCAGTAAGCTTAACCCTGTACAAGGCCCAGGGGCCACTTGAGGTAGAGGACTACGTTAAGGGGTAGTCTATATGGGTAGGAGGGAAAGATAGCGGTTAACTCTAGACTTGAGCAGGTTAAGATTGTAGTGACCAGGGAAACATCGTCTTGGCAGTCTGTTCCACAGGAAGAAGCTGTTCTTATCGATGGAATAAGGAGGGAATGTGGGTAATTTGCAACAATGTAAGTTGCATGGCGGGTCCTAGCCGTGAAGATTAGATGTGGCGCAACCAAGAATTGTAGTTCGCCCGAGCGCTTTCCATGGACACCCAACCCAACCGGTGTGAGAGAGTTTGGAGGATAGATAGTAATTCATCACCCACAAGGACGGGAGACGCTTTTGAACTCTAACGAATCTGGAAAGTGAGGACTGGACAGCCCCCTCCCATATATGGCGACAATTTTCGGCTTAATCACTCTCTTATAGAGGGCAGCATGAAGCTGTACAAGGATTCGACCATTTTACCAACATCTTTAACGATGGATCGTATGTACGAGTTCTACTTAAGATCAGCTGTAATTCCAAGGCCCAAAAGTCTATCAAGGCACGGCACCTCCGAGATGAAATGGCTTACGGCCACATTACTTTGAAACACCGATTCCCGTAGGATCACATAAGTTGAGCAACATCGAGCCTGGTCAGTACCTCAATGGGTGACCATTTGGAAATATCAGAAGCTCTAAAATTTCCTGTTCAGGTGGTCTGATAAATAACGGCACGGAATTATTAATCGGAGAGCCGAGTTCATATTCTCTTTGAATTCTTTATATTAGATTACGCGCAATTATCCTTGGGAAAGGTATGAATCTACTTTTTCTCATCCTCCCCAGCTATGGGTTAATTAGTAAAATTTGTATCACTAAACTATTGTTATCTCCAAAAAAATATCTTACAATCTAAAAATATTTTCTGGCTTTAAATAGCCTGCAATGAGTTGATAATCCTTAACAAACGTATCAATTTATGCTATGTCGGAAATAATGTGTTGTTTGAACTGATAGATCACTTCATGTATCTCGGTTCTAACATGACCAACAAACTATTGCTTGACATGGAAAATGACAAAAGCGGTAGCCAAATTGAGCAAGTAAGTATGTGACAACAGTCAGTTGAACTAAAACTATCCGAGGCATGTGTCCTTAGTATAATGCTATGAGATCGCGAAAACTGGACGTCATACGCCAGGCAAGAAAACCGCCTAGAAGGATTTCATCTCCGCTGCATCACACGGAAAGACAACGTTACCGATAATACCCTGCTGGAGGAAGAAACTTCCTGGGTTATTATCAGCTTATCCGTCACGCCGACTTCGATGGTTGGATACCCCTAAATCGATGAGTGACGGGTTGTTGTGACCTTGTTAGGGCCAGAAATAAAGACAAGAGAGAAAGTGAGTTAAACAAATTTATTAACAGAAACAGTAATACAAACATATACAAACGAGAGTGTTACAGCAAGAATGTTCGGTCAGAGCGGACTTGTCGAAACTTCCCTCTGCAAAAGGCAGTACCTGCTCCTATTTTTAGTTGGGAGAGTCCATGCGTGCGTGTGTAAATTACCATAACATATATACTTTTACAATTTTTACAAATTTATATATATATATATATATATATATATAGTAAAACATATTTAATTTCAAATGTTTTATTTATCGATTTTTATTCAAATAAAATCATTTTATATCACCAAAATATTTCAAATGTCTAAATAATGTCCAAACGGATTATATATTCCAGGAGATGCAGATTTGGATTATGAAAATTGATGTGAAGAAAGACATTATGTTGAGAAATAAATCTTTTTTGTATTTTTTTTTTTTTTTTTTTAGTTGCCAAGACAACAAAAACCAAAAGAATTGTTAGATCATGGAAGTTGAAACAATGCATTTTTGTTGTGGCCTTGTTAGGGCCAGAAATAAAGACACAAGACAGGAATTTAGTTAAACAACAGTAATACAGACATATACAAACGAGAGTATTACAGCAAGAATGTTCGGTCCGATTGTCAGATCTCACTGCTGGAAACTTCCCCCTCCAAAAGGCAATACCGGCTTCTACTTATAGCTGGGAGAGTCCATGCTTGCGTGGGTAAATTACCATAACATTATATATATATATATATATATATATATATATATATATATATAAACAGTGTTTGTACATGTTCTATTCTGTTTTTTCAATCATTTAACCCCAAGCAAGGGAATAAACCCACTAAAAAAGCAAGGGGTTACTGAGTGCTAGAAAATAGGGGAGAAAAAAAAAACAATATTAAAGAGAAAAAAAGCATGAAAAGAATTAAGAAGACAGAATATAACGATTGACATTGCATTTAAATTTTTAAAGATCACTGTTGACTAGGAAGCAAGAAACCGGAACTGAGTTCTACAAGCAAGAAGTTGAGAGAAGAAGCTGTTATCATAGACCTTACGGGTACATCTAGCCATTTCAGAAACAGTAACAATGCAAAAGCTTTATTTTATCAAGAATCTCTGAAGTTATAGTAGAACCACCAGAACAAATATGGCATCAATATTCGAAGCAAGGACGAATGGTCGACTTTTAAATATGTAAGATAGATTCTGAAGGACTTTTAGATATGTAGGAATATGATCCTTGCTGTGGCCTTGTTAGAGCCAGAAATAAAGCCACAAGAGAGGAATTGAGCTAAAACAGAAAACAGTAATAAAAACATATACAAACGAGAGTGTTACAGCAAGAATGTTCGGTCCGACTGTGGAGAGCCATGATTGCCTACGAAAAAGAAGAACGAACTTGAGTAAATGAATGGTAGTGATGTTTCAGTGAAATAGCAAAAAGACAAAATTTATTAAGAGCTGCAAAGGAGAGGAAATTGTGGAGAGCCATGATTACCCACGAAAAAGAAGAAGAAGAAGAAGAATGAACTGAATGGTAGAGTAAGGTTTCAGTGGAATTACAAAAAGACAAAATTTATTGAGAGCTACAAAGCAGAGGAAGTTGTGGAGAGCCATGATTACCTACGAAAAAGAAGAAAAACGAGATTGAGTAAATGAATTGGAGAGCAATGTTTCAGAGAAATAACAAAAAGATAAAATTTATTAAGAGCTGCAAAGGAGAGGAAATTGTGGAGAGCCATGTTCGGAATAACCAATCTGCATGATATTGAACCTCCTGCAAGACAAAATTTACTGAAATTATAGTAAAACCTGAAGCCTATATAGATATTTATTTCAGTTAGGTTAGTCAGAAAAAATATAGATTAATATGTCCCTAAGTAGGGATCATATTTTCAATGTCCGTTCGACGAACTAGTTAGACATCAATCTCTAGCAGGTGGCTGGATTAAGTTTTTATATCATGTTCTATCACATTGAACGAGAAAGCGACGCAAGCAAATTTTTGACAAAAATATTAACCGAACAAAAATATAAAAACACATTAATATCTAAACCATGCAATTAAAAAAAATAGAAGTAATTGGAAATGTAACCTGTTCTACCTCCTGGTATGTGTCCATCTCGCATGCGTGCTTAACCCCAGACAGCCAGTGTTTTGTTCATCAGCAGGTTTATTGAAAGCAAAATGGCTGTCAATTAAAAAAAGAAATACAAATATAATCGGTAAGGGGAAAAGAAATGTTTGTAGAATACCGAAACTAAACTTAAGTGAAAACGAGGCTCTTAATGGCTAAATAATATAGCAAGTAGTTTGGTTTCGTTTCTTTTCGTTTATTTTGTTTTCGGGTATATCAACCTTAATGAGTTATTTAATGCCGACAAGATTTTTATGATAGGTTCGTATGAATAGAATATAAATTCTTTGTAAGAAATCAGTTTCTAGGAGATTTGGTTTCGTTTATTTTACTTTACGGTATATCTACCTTAATGAGTTATTTAATGCCGACAAGATTTTTAGTGAAGGTTTGTATAAATAGAATATATATTCTTTGTAAGAAATCAGTCTGTGGGAGATTTGGTTTTGGTTTATTTTGTTTTCCGTCATATCCATTGGGTTATTTAATGCCGATAAAACTTTTAGGATGGGTTCGTATGAACAGGATATATATATTCTTTGTAAGAAATCTGTTTGTAAATTAGGTTTCATTGTCGTAATTTTGTAAAGTGGGAGTTTTGTCGAGAATGTATTGGTGGTAATATTTCTTTTTAAAAATGTGTATTACTAGCAATTTTTTTAAAAAAATGTATTGCATGGATTTTTTTTTTTTTTTTTCGAAAATGTATCGGTGGTATTTTTGCTTTTTAAAAACCTATTTTTGCACATTTTGACCCCAGTTTGGTGGTACGACTATTTTCGCATAGCTGGTACCTTAAACAGGTACTATCTCGCTGTGTCAGGGTAGACCTGTGAACAAGAGCAATTAAGAGGTAATTCCACGGTCCTCAAAACCTCCCGATCAGAGGCATTGCTACCGGATCGTCACACCCAGGACTCCTCATTGGGGGAAAACTTACCCCACTGTAAAGGTGCACCCGGTGTATTCTGGCGTTTCCTTGTAAGGAAACCGTCGCCATTCATTGACCAAGCAGCCAGCGCTACTTCAGTTTTTTCTGCACCCGCTAGCCATCGGGCAAGGATCATATATAAGAATAAATTGTATTATTAGCCGTTTCCTGCAGAGTCTGTCTATTATTTCTGAGATGAGGTATTATTTACATTATTCGGACTATTGTCCTCATCTTTTTCGCCATATCTATCACAACGTTTCGGCCGTTGTACGCTCCGGCTTTCTTCAGGTGGTTGGAATGTCGAATTGAACCCTTTATTTTGCTCATTGGGATAGACTGTTCTAGTTCCACGTGCCATGTTTGATGGATGTCAGTGGAGGACAGATGGCATAGGGGATAAAGGCGTTGGTTAGATCCAGTGACAGGACCCAAAGAGTGTGAGTTCAATACCCGGTTAAGGCAGTGGAGAACTTTCAGAGGGAAATTAACAGGAGATAACTGATAACTGACATCCATCAAATATGTCGAAAAAGATGAGGACAATAGTCCGAATAATGTAAATAATGTAGCCGTTTCCTAATAAGGAAACATTCTGCATTCATTGATATAAGTCAGTGCTACTTTAATTTTCTTCATTCGCTAGCCATCGTTGTGGGATCAAAGCGTTGCATTTATTCTATTAACCTCTAGTAGAAGTGACAATATTAACCGTTTCCTTATAAGGAAATATTCGATGTTCATTGATTCAGACACTGCTGCCGTCGATTAAAATTTCTGAAACCTTTCTCTTAAAACGATTTTTCAGGAAAATAATTTTCTCAAATCCCGTGTTTTTTTGTTTTTTTTTTTTCAATATTTTGGGGCGTTTCCTTCCTTGCTTTTTGTTTAAGGTAATGTGGAACGTCTGCATTTTGATTATGCCATTATTCTCTCTACCAGTTACATGTGCGAATCTATTTTAGTTGTTGCTGTTGTTGAAAGTCCTCAAATTATATTGTGTCCGTATTAAAAATCAAACAAGCAATATAAAGCATAATGCGACGAAATATTAGGTTGGTGCAAAAATAATGACGTAATAATGTCGTTTTTTTTTACGTATTTTTAACGTTAAAAAACGACATTATTACGTCATTATTTTTGCACCAACCTAATAAAAATGTAATGCAAGTTGAAAAAATAGAGTTAAGAAAATTAAGAAAGGCAAAAAGTAAGTCATGGGTGTAGGGTGATAAAGGCCGCGCAGAGTTCAAATATGTCGAAGAGACCCTGTGGGTCATGAATTATGCGTCGACAACCCCCCCCCCTCTGCCACAAATGAAACATCCCAAACGTAATGCTATTTTATCTGTATTTCCATGAAAAATGTTCTGACAAACTACTTACAGCCAGTTCAGACGTTCACAACTTGAACTCACCGTACTATATCTTCGGAGACGAATAATCCCTGTTTCCTTCATGTTCCATTGGTAACGAAGTTTCATTCGGATACCTTCTTCCCAAGAGCCGCTATTTGGCGAACAGACTCCCGGGAGTATGCTTCTAAGATCACTAAAATTTAACCACTTCAAGTCAACCATTATCTGTCATATAATTTGTACTTTTTAACTCCTCCTCTTACGTCCCATAAAACATCATTCAGTCACTCTACCTTGAGTGGTTCCTGAGCCATGTATTGGGTGAACAAGAGCGTAAAAAGAGGTAATTAAAAACTAAGGAAGCCGAATTAAAATCATACCCCGGCATTCTAAGATGTAAAAACAGCTAGTAAAAAGCAAAGAATTTTGTTTTTAAAGCGGTGAGCAAATGAAAAAGTAAATCAGGCAAATTAAATGCATTGGAAACGAATTTACAATCAAGGCAGACAAATGATGATGCAACAAGAGGGAATTAGAAACTAAGGTATGTAAATTATTAGGTTGGTGCAAAAATAATGACGTAATAATGTCGTTTTTTGACGTATTTTTAACGTCAAAAAACGACATTATTACGTCATTATTTTTGCACCAACCTAATAAAAATCGAATGAGGTTCAACGAAAAAGGATTACAAATGAAAAAAATAAAAACAAACTGAAAAACAGACAAATCAAATTAAATAGAAAGGGAAGTAAGCAATAGTTGCAATTAGAATTTAAGGCAAACATGGAAGTATAAGGCAAGAATATTAAAAATTATCTGTCTATATCTCTGAGATAATCTATTAGGTTGGTGCAAAAATAATGACGTAATAATGTCGTTTTACGTCATTATTTTTGCACCAACCTAATATTACTTGCATTATTTACATTATTCGGGCTGTTATCTTCATTCACAACGTTGCGGCCGTTTTACGCTCCGATCTTCTTCCTTCGTTTTGTTCACCGAGGTAGAGTGTTCTAGTTTTACGTGCCATGCCTCTTCCAGATGTCTCAGTTATTTCCCTTCAATTCAACTGGTTCACCACTGCCGTGGCCCGGAATTGAGCTCATGGCTCTTTGGGTCTAGTTACTGGATCTAAATAACGTCTTTATCCGCTGGGCTATGTGTATGAATTTTTGGAACTTATAATCCTAATGTCTCAGCTACATTTTTTACCAATGCTCATATTGCAATTTTTTCTGTTATTATTATTATTAATATTATTATTATCATTTAAAAAGTAAACGCCACAAATTAAAAAGCAAAGTAAATTAAAAGAAAATGAAAGTAAATCAAAAAGCAAACAGACAAATTTTAAAATGTAATGCAAGCAAATGTACAAGCAAAGCAAGCAAATTAAAAGTAATTTAAAAAGCAAAGCAAAGAAGAAAAAATGAATGTAAATCGAATTATAATGTGAGGCAAGCAAATATACACGCAAATTAAACAAATTAAAAAGATGCAAAAATCAAATTAAAATATAAAAGCAAGCAAATTAAACGTAAGGCTTTCAATTGAAAAAGAAAAGCGACGAAAATTAAAATGCAAAAGCAAATTGAAACACGAGGCCAGCAAATAAAGTAAGGCTAACAAATTAAAAGTAAAATATTTAATATAAACTGCTTGCTAATAAAAATGTAAGAAACGGAAAAGAAAATATAAGGCAACTAAATTAAAAATATATAAATGTAATTAAAGGTAAATCAAAAATAGTGAGAGAAGCAAAAGTAAAAGTCGAGACAAGCAAATTAAACCCCAAAAATCATGTTTAATATCAAGGCAAACAAACTAGACAACAATATAAACAAATTATTAAAAATCAACTAAAATATGACGGAAAAAAAAATGAAACGTATCGTAGGCAAATAAAAAATTAACGTAAAAAAATTTACAAAACAATTCTAGCAAGTTAAAAAAAAAGGCAGCAAATGAAGAGAAAAAAAACAACGGAAGCAAATTTAAAATGTAATGACGCTCAATTTAAATCAAAGGAATTCTAAATAAAATATTTAAGACAAAATCAAAATATTTCAAGTAAATTAAAAAGCAATTCAAATACATTAAAACATATTGCATACAAATTAAAATACAAACACATTAAAACATAATACATGCAAACTAAAAAACAAAGACATTAAAACATAATGCATGCAAATTAAAACACAAAAATATTAAAACATAATGCATGCAAAGTATAAAACAAAGACATTAAAACATAATACATGCAAAGTAAAAAACAAAGACATTAAAACATAATACATGCAAAGTAAAAAACAAAGACATTAAAACATAATACAAAGTGAAAAACAAATACATTAAAGCATAATACATGCAAAGGAAAAAACAAGGACATTAAAACATAATGCATGCAACGTAAAAAACAATCACATTAAAACAATACATTCAAAGTAAAAAACAACGAATGCCATTTTAAAATGTATAACAAATAATTTTAACTGAAATCCAAACAAATTCAAAAGATAAACAAATGAAAAACGGAGGAAAATTTGTAAGTTAATAAAAACAAGCTAAATAAACAATTTAATAAAAACAAGCTAAATAAACAATTTAAAGACAGTGTAAACAAATTACAACCATGTTAACAAAAATAATGTCACTCTAATGAAAACTCGGAATTTAGTTCGGCTTAATGTTCCTTTATTGAACGTAACTGAAAAGTCTTGCCGTTTTGCCTATGATGGCGTGAATTATTTAATTCAAATCATAAGACAAGGGGAGGTAATTCGGTTGTCGTGTTAGAGTGATCAAATCAAAAATTTAATACAATATTTTTTTTTTTCATAAAATGCTAGTAAAAAAGCAAATCTATTAATGAAGCGAATGAAACCTAAAACATTCAAATTGAAACGAAAAGGAAATACCCCAAAAAAGTAGCATACCCAAATTAAAATTAAATTAAACAAATTAAAAAAAATAAAAAGGAAGGAACTCAAATAAAAATGCAACATATGCAAATTGAAATTAAATTAATAATGTAAAAATAAAAAGCGTGCAAAGTAAATTAAAAATAAAACAAGCAAATGAAAATGTAATGCAAGCAAAATATATCGCAAACCGAGTAAATTGAAAAGTAAACCTAACGAATTTAAAATGCAAACACTCAAAATAAAAAGCAAGAAAAGCAAATTAAAAATAAAACAAGCAAATTAAAATGTAATGCAAGCAAAACTAAAAGTTGGCCTAGAAATTAAAACTTCAATGACACGAAATTAAAATGTATGCAAAATAAAAATCAAGGGAAATAATTTTAGAAGTAGACAAGTCCAAATGTAACAGAAGCTAAATTAAAAGTTTCTCAAGCAAATAATAAAGCATCTTTAGCAAGATAACTGTAAGGTTATAAAGTTAAAAAGTTATGCAAACCATTGAAAACTCAAAGAAATCAAAATAAAAAAAAACAAATTAAAATTGAAGGAAGAAAATTAAAAAATCGGAAGTTAATTAAAAATTGAAGCAAACAAATTTTAAAAAGACATATGTAATGAAAAATCGAAGTTTAGTTCGACTTAATGTGCCTTTATTGAACGTAACTGAAAAGTCTTGCCGTTGGGGCTATGATGGCGTGACCTGTTTATACAAATCATAAGACAGGGGAGGTAATCGGTTTATCTTACCACAGTATGCAACTTAACGCATTAAGAAACCAATTAAAGAAAAAAAAAACAATAAGAAAGTATAATGTAAGTCATAATAAAACAAGCATAATTAAATTAAAAACAAAGATATGCAAATTAAAGACAAAGTGAATTAAAAAGAAAAGAAGTAAACACGTTGCAAGTAATAACAAATAAGGCAATTAAAAAACAAGCAATCAAAATATATAAGGCAATCAAATTAAACATAAGGCAAGCAAATTATAAAATAAGGCAAGAAGATTATAAAATAAGTTAAGCAAATGATAAAATAAGGCAATCAAATTACAAAATAAGGCAAGAAAATTATAAAATAAGGCAATCAAATTACAAAATAAGGCAAGACAATTATAAAATAAGGCAATCAAATTACAAAATAAGGCAAGACAATTATAAAATAAGACAAATTAAAAATAAGGCAAGAGAAATCATAAATTAAGGCAATCAAGTTACAAAATATAGTAAGCAAATTATAAAATAAGGCAATCAACTTAAAATAAGGCAAGCAAATTACAAAATAATGTAAGCAAATTATAAAATAAGCAAAGTATAAAATAGACGATGAAATTACGTAATAAGGCAAGAAAATTATAAAATAATGGAATCAAATTACAAAATAAGGCAAGAAAATTATAAAATAAGGCAAGAAAATTATAAAATAAGGCAATCAAATTACAAAATAACGTAAGCAAACTATAAAATAATGGAATCAAATTACAAAATAAGGCAAGAAAATTATAAAATAAGGCAAGAAAATTATAAAATAAGGCAATTAAATTACAAAATAACGTAAGCAAATTATAAAATAATTGAATGAAATTACAAATTAAGGCAATCAAATTATAAAATAAGGCAATCAAATTACAAATTAAGTCAAAAAAATTAAATTGCAATATAATGCAAGCAAATTGCAAAGCAACGATAGTTGAAAAAAAAAACTGACCAAAATAAATTGAAGAAATACGCAAGTAAATTAAAAAGTCCATTAAAAAGTAATAGAAGAAAATAGAAAATAAGCTAACCAAATCAAAAATATGGTATGTTTATAAAGATTAAAACCTGCACATTAAAAGTAGAAAAAAATAGTAAATTAATTATAAAACATTAACATTAAAATATAAGAGAAATAACTCAAAATACATAAACAGCATGACGAGACAAAGAAATATAAACAAAAAAAAAGAAATATAAACAAAAAAAAAGAAATATAAACAAAAAAAAAGAAATATAAACAAAAAAAAAGAAATATAAACAAAAAAAATAGAAATATAAACAAAAAAAAAGATATATAAACAAAAAAAAAGAAATATAAACAAAAAAAAAGAAATATAAACAAAAAAAAAGAAATATAAACAAAAAAAAAGAAATATAAACAAAAAAAAAAGATATATAAACAAAAAAAAAGAAATATAAACAAAAAAAAGAAATATAAACAAAAAAAAAAGAAATATAAACAAAAAAAAAGAAATATAAACAAAAAAAAAAAGAAATATAAACAAAAAAAATAGAAATATAAACAAAAAAAAAAGATATATAAACAAAAAAAAGAAATATAAACAAAAAAAAGAAATATAAACAAAAAAAAGAAATATAAACAAAAAAAAGAAATATAAACAAAAAAAAAAGAAATATAAACAAATAAAAAAAGAAATATAAACAAAAAAAAAGAAATATAAACAAAAAAAAGAAATATAAACAAAAAAAAAGAAATATAAACAAAAAAAAAGAAATATAAACAAAAAAAAAAGAAATATAAACAAAAAAAAGAAATATAATGCAATAAAATTTGAATGTATGGCAAACAGCTCAAAAGTAACCATAATTACGCCACACAAGAGCGCGTAAAAGATTTTGAATTCTATCAAGAATAGAACGTGAAGATAAAACAGCACCAGTGCAGATATGACAGCAATACTCCGTTTTTGCTTTTATCTGGCTCTTGTAAAACTAAATCTGAAGTTGTGGCAGAAAAGTTCGGAACGTGTTAACATTCTCCATTGAAATAGCAACAGAATAGCTATTTTTGGAACAAGAATGCAAAGACGAGAGAATAAGTCTTCCTCTACAAGACAGCGCAAACGATTTTAAACTCCGCCATTCCTGGAAATAATAAATTGAGTGGACACATACAGTATGCTCCATTTTGCTCAAATTTCACCAGTAAAGTAAGTACCGTAGAGCAATGGATAGCGGCTCTGGTTAAAGAATCGGAGAACCGAGTTCGAATTCCAGTCGAGTTCATTACATTCACTTACGTACTATTGCCCTTGGGAAAGGTAAGAATCCATCTCTTCCTCCCAGTTATGAGTGAATAGCAGGACATATTGGGTCCTAAAGCCTTGGTTGGCAACCAATCTAGGAAAAAAAACCTGAATACGAACCAGCCTGGAGAGGGTTGGCTCTTTCAGGCTGTCTTGCCCCCAAAACACTATTGCTGTTATGACTGCAGTAGATGTTGTACCCTAGGTGGTTACGGGATACGGGGCCGGGAAAATAAAGCATCCTAGCTATGGATGAAATAGCAGGGCAAACTGGGTTCTATAGCGTTGATTGCTAACCAGTGTACGGTAGAACGTAACGTCAGCTTACTGTTGGAATTATTCCGATAAGACAGTCAGGAAGGAAAAAGAGACATGATCGCCCAAGCCTGAATGACGCAGGTTATCAGCAACATAATGGACCGACCATTTTTATTGGCCTTTTACCAGACTGAGAAAATATTGGTTCATATCTATATTCCAAAACAGAAGTCTTTGGTTTAGATACTTACGAATCTCTTGGGTTGCATGAAAAAAATTGCATTGAAAAAAAAAGTGGGGGGAGAAAATGACCGGCCAGGAAAAGAATCATTTTCTTTCAAATGGATTCCATCAGTGAAGTGCTTGGGCGAGGTCGTCACTGTAGTCAGATGATCGGAAATTCTCGGGAGGGAAAGTTTTGCATTTAACTGTAATATTTGTCACGTCCTAGCATAATCCGTTGTCCCCTGAGTATTTATAAACGACAGTCAATCTTCTGTTCTCCATTCACCGATTTGTATCAAGTTTATTTTTTACCCCTCTTCTTACACGACGCATTTTTTCTGTGACTAATGTCTGTCGACTATTGCTTTCAGCATATTCGAAACACACTTCTAACCTAAAAAATATTTAACACGATTTTTTTTCACTTACGAATGTCCCATGAGACTTTAAGATAATTATTGTTGCCAAGCATTTACTTAGCATAGCCACAAAAGGCAAAGTGCACGAAATCTTTCTTGTACGGTTTTTTAAAAAATATATATATATATATCGGAAGTGTTTGATCTTTAACTCTCACAGCATATCTTCTTGACTCTCCTTATCTGAGGTGTTGTTTGGTGCAATGGTCTCTCCAATTACCAGGTCCGAAGTTCTTTTCGATATCTTGCTCAAGAACAACTGTATTTATTTACGGCCATGAAGTGAGAATATCCTGACACAACGTTAGTGATTTAATGTTGAAAAAACATACACCAACTTGATACAGCCTTCAACACGAAGCCGCATTTTTAGATGAGAGTCAGGGCGTGGTCACCCTCCATTCGACGATTAAAGTTCTATTCACACATCTTTTACCCCAAGAACTGTTACTTTTGGGGGACCGAGTCTTGCGTCAATGCGTCAATGCGTTCATGAAGATTACAATCAAGTCATCTATCTTTCTTTTTTCAGTTCCTACCACCCTCTTCTTTTACTCATATCCAATCTACTTAACCATAACCGTTATGATGGCATCAGTGTATTTGGGGCAATTTAGAATAACAAAATATTTATCGTACACCTAAACCGACATAAGTACGAGAGAAAGCCGACGAGACGGAGAACAAATTATGACAAATGATGCAATATGTAATGAGACTAAAAACAAAGACAATAAATAATGTTTAAAGAAAATACATGGGCAATACACACACACACACACACACATATATATATATATATATATATATATATATATATATATATATATGTATGTATGTATGTATGTATATTTAAGTAAATGCTCTGTTTATAATAAACAGTATTAACGACATTTACCGGCCTGAATACTGAATTTATCATAAACAGAGCATTTACATAAATATTTGTATATATAAAAAGAACGTATAAACATAATAAAATGTCTTAAAATAATTGTCGGACTTTGTCCATTTCATATATATATATATATATATATATATATATATATATATATATATATATATATATATACATACATATATATATATACATACATACATATATATATATATATGCATATATATATATATATATAGATAGATAGATAGATAGATAGATATTAGATAAATAGATAGATAGATTATATATATATATATAGATATTATATATATATATATATATATATAGATAGATATTATATATATATATATATATATATATATATATATATAGATAGATAGATAGATAGATAGATAGATAGAGTTTCGGAGTTTCATGCAGTCTTGGAAACTTCAGACGCGAAGCATATTCTGGCCGATATGAAGTTCGCCTTCTCGTGGTGTTGACATGTTTGTTAAGACTTGTTTATTTAATTATTTTTGCCTAAAATATTATAATTAAATATTTATAATTTATATCATTCAAATTCATAAGATTGAAAGACGAAGAAGTAAAACAAAAAAACAATTATTTAAATTTGAAATAAATAAACAAGGTCATAAAATTTTCGCATAAAAACCATAGTTATAACAATTTAACTTTGAACCTTATATTTAATGTGTTTGGAACACAGGTGGTATAATATTGGTATGACTTTTGCCTGATAACGTAACTGTCCAGGTTTCAATTCTCGGTAGTGGATGCGCACTGTTGATAAGTCCCTAATATAGGACAAAACGGCAGTCCATTGCTTTCTGTATTCTGTTGAGGTTTCTTCTAGACTCGATGAATTACTTAATTATAATTATCTGAAATCCTCTTAATAATTTCTGTCGCGTGTATATATATATATATATATATATAGTGGAGGAAATAAATATTCGTACACATGAAAAATTGTATTTTTATAAATTTAAAAGCCTTAACTAAAACAAATTTTGATACATTTTATGTGTAAAGATACATTTTATTAAAAAATAGTAATAAACTTAATTCTTATGCTAAAAGAAATTAATGCATTTTTTTCATTTTAACTGATGAAAAAAGTATTCGTACTAAACAAAAAAAGCATATTAATTTAATACTTTGTGGAATATCCTTTATTGAGTTCAACAGCTACCAGTCTATTCCTGTACGTCTCAACTAATGATTTGCACACACTGAGTGATATTTTGTCCCATTCTTCTTGGCATATTGTCTTCAAATTCTTGATATTTGTTGGTGCTCTTTTCCCAATTTGAATTTTCAAATATTGCCATAAATTCTCGATTGGGTTCAAGTCTGGGGACTGACTTGGCCATTGCAAGACATCAACGTTACTTTCAGCTGACCATTTCCTTGTAGATCTAGCGGTATGCTTAGGATCATTATCCAGTTGGAAAACCCAATCAAGAGGTAGCCGAAGTCTCTCAACAGAACGCATTAAATTGTCTTGCAGGATTTTCTGGTATCTTTCGGCATTCATCTTGCCATCTATTATTGATATTCTGCCAAAACCTTTTGCAGAAAAACAGTCCCAGATCATGATACTGCCACCACCAAACTTTACAGTTGGCAACGTGTTCTTTGGTAAGTAGGATTCACCGTCCTTCCTCCACACATGATTTCGATAATTATGACCAAACAACTCTATTTTAGTTTCATCTGTTCATAGTACTTTTTCCCAAAACGAATATTCTTTATCCTTATGCTCTCTAGCGAATTTTAGCCTAGCATCTCTGTGTCGTTTCAAGAGGTATGGAGTCTTCCTTGGGATGCGTGATTTCAGACTGTTTTTGTGTAGTTCATTACTTAATGTACGCTTGGTTACTTTAATCCCTAATGCACGCAGATGTTCCTGCAGCTCTTCCCGGGTAACCTGGGGATTTTTCTTAGATCTGGCGTCCTAATATCCTTGCTGATCTTAGAGAAATCTTCCTCGGAGCACCTGTTCGTCTTTGGTTTTCGACGCTGTTACGAGTTGTAGACCTTGCAATGAATGAAGCAATTGCAGTAAAAAGAATATTCAGTTTGTTAGAAATCGTTCTGTAACTGTTCCCATCTTTCCAAAGAGACAAAATGTGTTGTTTTTGTGAAATAGTCAATTCTTTACCTTTAGGCATTATTAGAACATGCTCGCAAGACTAGAAATTGCGGAATGCTCTGATAATGTCTAATAGCGTTAACTATAATTACTGATAACATTACTGGAACATTCTAGAATATACTTTTTTCATAATTAATTGATTATTTTATTCTAATAATTGATTTGTACGAATACGTTTTTCACCAGATAGAATTTTAAAAAAGCATTATGTTAGAATAAGAATTAATTAAGTTTCTTATTTTTTTAATAGTATGTGACTTTATACATAAAATGTGCAGAGATTTGTTTTATTTAAGGCTTTTACATTTATAAAAATACAATTTTTCATGTGTACGAATATTTATTTCCGCCACTATATATATATATATATATATATATATATATATATATATATATAATTTATATAACATATATATATATATATAATCATTCATTCCTGTAGTTCACTGCTACTAACAAGCAGGATTCTTTTTTCTGCTGATGATGGCCATGTTGGACGGAAATAGTTGAGGAAACTAATTAAAATAATAAAACAAAACATATACAACCCAGTGTGTCTGAAAATTTTAAAGTTTAATTTTTTTTATATTTTTATTGTTCAAAACACACACACACACACATATATATATATATATATATATATATATATATATATATATATATATATATATATATATACACGGTATAAATGAATCGATTACGGTAGTATGGGTTATATCTATGTGTATAGATATATAAGAAAACTTATTACTGTTCTAAGAAAAATAAGTTCAAAGGATATTAATAGTTGTTCTATAGTATGTTAATATTTGTAAAATCTATTTTTAATCTCTCTTAATCGGGTCAATGTGTTTGAGCAAGTCCTTGGTCTTATGGATATATGCAGACATCAATTCATACCTATATATATTGAAATTATGTGACAGCAATATTGTAATCATGAACGAATGCTAGATATAGATATGTAAGATAGGTTCTAGAGAAAGAAATCAAATTAAATAATAAATTACATAACAAAGATGGTAATTTTTGTTTTAGAATGGTTATGAGAACATTGCAACAATGATAGTTTGTTTTGTTCGCATGGAAGATTGCTATGCAACAATAAATTCGTGCATATGTAACGCAGGTAGGAAATATCGCATTGCGGTTCATGACATATATATATCTATATATATATATATATAAAGTGTTTGGTAAAGTACGTCACAAAGGACCTTTGGAAGTGCTAGGTAACGTTTCATATTTGGAAAGAATATTAGAATAATCCAGAACATATACTGGCAGCATACCACCTACACATAGGATGGGAAATGTGTTCACTAACTACACAAAAACAAAATGGGGTGTGAGACTAAGATGCACCACCTTGCCAGACGTTTTCAATCTATACAGTGAAGCCATTCTGAGAAAATTAGATGTCCTGGATTCATTATTGTCGGCCATAATCTTAACAACATAAGATATATGCAGATGACACATATGCAGATGTCGATAGCAGACACAGAAAAAGAAACTACGCGAAAACATACATAAGATTATGAAGGAAAGCAGGAAGAAAGGCCAAGAACACTGAATGCATCGTTGTTTGCAAAAAAAACAACAGTCTAATATTCAAATTACAGATTTAAATTAAACAGGTGCAACAATTCAGATATCTGAGAAGCGTATTAACAGCGGACGAAAAGTGCGACACCGAAATCAGATGACGCATTGGGATAGCGAAAGATGCCTTCCAAAAGCTGAGCAAAGCATTAAGAAAACGAAAATATATTTAGAAGCAAAGAAAAGTGTACTGAACTGTTACATCAGTCCTCATATATGAGCATGAATGCCAGATAATTTCCTCACAGATGAAGAGAGGACGTGAAGAAAGAGAAATGTGGTTCTACAGCAGCATGCTGAGAATAGCATGGACCGAATATGTGAGCAACGACGAAATTCTAGCGACAAAGGTCACACAAAGAAAACGTATACTTAACATCAGGAAGAGACAGCTGGAATTACTGGGGTGCATAATGAAGAAAGAAGGCTTGGAAAATTTGATACGCACAAGACAGACAACGGACAATCTACCTAGTGAACTTAATTGAATGAATGGCGGATCTGGGTATAGGAGAAGTAGCAAAAAGTTATTAAAACCTAAAAAGAACAGGAAATTGTGGAGAACCGTGATCGCCAACGTCCTTCAGCATATAGAAGAAGAATAAAAAATAATCCTGCCGCAGATTAAAATTATTGGGAAAATAACCAGAGTACGGTGCCGAGAGTGAAACTCGACTGTCTCTTTGGACATCTCAAAAGCTTCCGATAGTTTTTGGCAAGCAGGTCTGAACGGCCACTCTTCTTGATCTTTTTGCATTAATACAGGTGACCCCCAATGCTCTATCCTTGGTCCTACTTTGTTTTTTTAATTATCATTAAAGACCTTCTCGATGACATCAGCTGGCGACACAATCTATGACACATCCTGTATCAATACTTAGTCCGATCGATCTGTTAAAGTCAACTTGGCTGCTGATGTCATAAACAACCTTCAGTTTAATTATGTAGAAAAACGAAATGTTAAATAATAGTTTCAGGCTATTATTTTTTAGTGGCAATGTATTTTAGCTCAGACTTTCTGAGGCTGACCTTTAAGCTCAGATGGGAGACAAAATAGGGATGTCGATTTTGATTGGGTGAGCCGAACGTGGTAATAAGTTATAGACTAACGTTTTTCGTGAGTTGCTGTTTGGACGTCAAGCTAGCTAGAGGTGTTAGATTGCGTTTGTGACCACCAACCTCAGCGTGAGGAAGGGTCTTGCAAGAGTTATTTGTTACACGTCAAAGAAAATGGACGTGTGAGATTTTCGTGTTTGGAAGCGATTCCCTAATAAGAGGTATAGTAACTTCCACCTGAGAAGATGTACCTGTCGAAGTCGTTAGTAAAATAATGGTTAAGTTAAAAGTTCTATTTGTTGAACCCAAAGAACATTTCATGGCACCGACCAAGAGAAAAATAGAATTGAACTAAAACGATCGGCGATCACCGGTCTAACGAGAGGGAGACCAAACCCTCCCACTAATGAAGGGTATACAACAAAAAGGCATATGCTATTTGGTTTCAGTGCGAAAGTGAAAGAAAGAAAGAAATAAAGAAAGAAAGAGAGAAGAGAATACCGGATGTTTCAGTGAAATGGAAAAACTTTTCAATTTCAAATCCTTTCATTTGTACCCCCTTACTTCTTAAAATAACGACCATCATTCATATTTAGATTGTTATTGCAATATTTTGTTAATTTTGGCAAGCTCAAATATTTAATAATGTGATTGGGGAATTTTTATTCATATTTTATTGACGGAGAACTCGCCATGAGCTTATTCAATCATTAACTTAAGAATTAAGATCCATCGGAAAATTCAAACAGGAACACCGTGAAATTTCCACGGGTTAAAACAAGTATTTATAATTCTCCTTTCCACCTATTAAAAAATTAACGACAGAATTTTAAGAAAAAACGAAGGGTCAATTTAATAGAAATATAATGTCTATCATTTTCATTTTGAAATATACGATAAGTTCAAATTGACAACTAATCTAAAAAAGGATCTACAGGCTGTTGTTAACTGGGACAGAGGATGGCTTGTTAATTTTAACGCATCCAAAGCAAAAATGATCTCTATCATCTGAGAGACACCTTTCTGCATTCCATCTGCATGTCTGATGCTAACCTCCAGGAGAGTCATTCTTTGTGACTTATCGGGTTAAAGTTCTCGGCTGACATTAAATTGAAATATTATATTGAATCCATTGTTAAATCAGCTACTAAGAAATTTGATTAACCGAGGCGTTCTAGGCAATTTTTCTCTCTTGAATCTTCTATATTTACATATCTAGCATTCGTACATGCTTAGAATATTGCTGCCACGTATGACCTGGTGCTCCCGCTAGATATGTAGACATTCTTGCTAAAATGCAAAGAACAATCAGCAATATTACTGGTCTTGATCTGGTGTCTCGGCTTCAATCACTTTCCTGTCACCGTAAAGTTGCTTCCCAGAGCCATTTCTATAAATACTATCATAGTAAATGTTCGAATGAGCTGTTCGCTATGGTATAAATTGTATATATGGGGACTAGTTAGGATTTTCTTAGAGACAATGAGGTATTATGGTGGATGCTGTAAGAATGCGTTGTTTGAGTCTTAGGAATATTGTGGTATGTCTGGGTCTGTATTTTGGCTAGCTAAGTCTAAATTATAGACGGAAGACCGTACTTTTACCTATTCCCCATTTTTGGCCTTGTGCCATATTTTCTGTACTGAAGCAGAAATAAATATCGCTCTTCGCTATGGTACTAGACTGACGACGAGGTCTCACAAATTTACAACTGAGCTGGCTCGATATAGCCGTAAATCCTACGCTAACAGTTTGTTTTCTCGCACTTCTCGCTTGTGGAACTCTCTTCCGGCTCCATACTGTCCAGCTAACTTTAATCTTCAAAGATTCATAGGCAATGTCCTTCTAGTTACTCTTCTTTTGTCCTCGATCCTTTATATTTTCTGTTTCTAAATCTTCTACACTCGGTAATCCCTTGTGTCTTAGTGGCTTTATTGCCTTGCTTGATTTGAAAATCTCGAGACGAAAATTAAAGGAAATAATTCAATCGGGCCCTCACTTGTATTTTGTACACCAGGGTAAATAGTTTTAATTTTTCTGATCTTTAAAAAATAAAATATTATTATTTATTTTCTTATAGTCGATTTTTTTTTTTTTTTTTTGACATCCTTAGATTGTTCTTTGTAAGAACATTAAATAAGAAGCGCTGATATAAATGATAAGATTCTAGCGAGATTCGAACTGGCGTTCTGGTTTTCATCGACGGCGCCTTTACCAAAATTCTGATTTCGAATATTTCCAACAGACGACGCTTAAATAACAATTCCTTATTTTTCCGATCTCTTCGACGCAGCCATCTTGTTTGTTTATATAGATTAGCAGTGTGAAAAGATTAACGACGCTCCATCCAAGAAACTCGTAGACTGTTACGATTAACGCAGATGTTGATCCTCTGGAAGAAATGCTCTGCAATGAGACGCCGTTTCTTGAAGCCTGAACTTCTTTCATCTTTCATTTAAAATTTACTGTTTTAGTTTTCGTTGTTTTTTTTTTTTGTTTTTTTTTTGCAGGTGGTGTGGGGGTCTTTATGTCTATATTCTTAGACGTTATCAGATATCATCTAACTCTTTCTCTTCGATCCAGGTTAATATCAGAGCAACAAAATTCAGTCCGAACCGACGCCATATAAATACAATTCACAGACTGCTTCCAAAATGTTATTAACTAAATATCCCGCGCCGTAATCTGAAAGAAAGAGAGAGAGAGAATAAAAAAAAAAGAAAGATTTTTTTGATAATGTTAACACTGACCGAAGTATCCAATAAAATCCTCTATTAAAGATATAACGAGCATTAAAATGGAGTTGCGAAACTGAGAATCGAGGTTGAACAATTCTAGATTGTTTCTGGCTATAATGCATGATCTTTTTCAAGTCGTTTTATTAGATCGACAAGCGGAGAAGGTCAGAATATGACTATAATTCATCGGATGAGAATGCAACCATAAAGATAGGTCTACGCTTGTGCGCATGCGTGAATATAAGTGCTAACCTCAAAAATACATTCTTGATAATATAGCGATGCCGAGAGAGAAAAGGGATATCTGTCGCCATAAATAACAAACAAGAAATGACATATTACATGTGAGGCAAAGCCGTATGGATTCAAATGAAAATTGTAGATAAGACCAATATGAAGGTTACCCCTTGAAATCTTTCCATTACTGTTCATTAAATCCGGTAAGGCTTCTGATTTATGCTTGCTGAGATTTCGTTATCGTCTGATCGTAGTAGCAGGACGTAGGAGTCGAATCAATGTTTAGCGTAATAAGAAGTCGGCGCGGCTCGGGTCTCGTAAATCTTGTGGGCTGCGTTCCACTTTAAAACCATTTCTCCCATGTGTGCAAACCTAAATCAGTTTAAATTAAAGGCATGACAAAAGCGGGCGATTTTTCTTCATTATTATTCGTTGTTTTTCTTCTTCTTTTTTTCTTTCTTTCTTTCATCTTTTTTTTTTTCTTTTTTGTTTTCCTATTCTTTACTTTGCAACCAATTCCCGCAACGATTTTATTTTACTTTTTATATTTTATTCAAATATATTCTCACGTTTTATTTCTGTATTTGTTTCGACCAGTTCCCCGGCTCACTTCTAACCAAAGCCTCTTCTTTTATTTTTTTGTCTCTTGCTATATTTTTCTTCCTTTCATTTTTTTTTTTGTCTCTTGCTATATTTTTCTTCCTTTCATTTTTTGTGTATGTCTTTTATTTGTTTACAGTCGGTTGTTTTTAGTTAATGTTGGAGAAGTGAATGGGATGCGGACTGTTTTTTAATTTCTCTCATTCATATAAATATACAATACTGTCTTTGATACAATGGAATATGAGACGACAAGGACACTGGTAATGGTTGTGGTTCGATGGATTCCGAGGGAATTTTTTTAAACTTTGATGTTTAACCTACGTCAAATTACTTGACATTCAAATACTGCTCGTTTGTCTCTCTCTCTCTCTCTCTCTCTCTCTCTCTCTCTCTCTCTCTCTCTCTCTCTCTCTCTCTCTCTCTCTCTCTATCTATCTCTCTCTCTCTCTCTCTCTCTCTGTCCCTACTCTCTCTTTCTTTCTCTCTCTCTTTATCTCTCTACCACTACATTCTCTATCTTTTTCTCTCTACGTCCACTTTCTCTTTCTTTCTTTTTCTACCTCCACTGTCTCTACCTCTACTCTCTTTCTTTTCTCTCTTTCTTTCTTTCTCTCTCTTTCTTTCTCTCTCTTTCTTTCTCGCTCTCTTTCTTTTTCTCGCTTCCACTCTCTATTTCTTTCTCTCTCTTTCTTTTTCTCTACCTCCACTCTCTCTTTCTGTCTACCTCTACTCTCGCTTTCTGTTTCTCTCTACGTCCAGTCTATCTTCCTTTCTCTCTCTTGTTTCCTCTCTACCTCTACTCTCTCTTTCTTTCTGTCTCTCTTTTTCTCTTTACCTCTATTCTCTCTTTCTTTCTCTCTCTACCTCTACTCTCTCTCTCTCTATCTTTCTCTTTCTTTTTCTCTCTACCTCTACCCTCTCTTTCTTTTACTCTCTACGTCCACTCTTTCCTTTCTTTCTCTCTGTCGTTTTCTCTCTACCTCTACACTCTCTTTCTTTCTCTTTCTCTTTTTCTCTCTACCTCCACTCTCTTTCTTGCTCTCTCTCGTTTTCTCTCTACCTCTACTCTCTCTTTCTTTCTCTTTCTCTTTTTCTCTCTACCTCCAACCTCTCTTTCTTCTCTGTCTCTTTTCCTCTCTACACACACTCTCTCTTTTTCCTCTCTCTACCTCCACTCTCTCTTTCTTTCTTTCTTTCTTTTTCTCTCTACCTCTACTCTCTTTATTTTCTCTCTGCGTTCACTCTATCTTTCTTTCTCTCTCTCTTTTTCTCTCTCTTTCTTTCTGTCTCTCTTTTCTCTCTACCTCCACTCTTTCTTTCTCACTCTACCTCCACCCTTTCTTTCTCTCTCTCTTTCTCTTTCTCTCTACCTCTACCCTCTCTTTCTTTTCTCTCTACGTCCACTCTATCTATCTTTCTCTCTCTCTCGTTTTCTCTCTACTCTCTCTTTCTTTCTCTTTCTCGTTTTCTCTCTACCTCTACTCTCTCTTTCTTTCTCTCTCTCTTTTCTCTCTACATCTACTCTCTCTGACTTTCTCTCTCTTTTTCTCTCTACCTCTACTCTCACTTTCTTTTTCTCTCTACCTCCACTCTCTCTCTCTTTCTCTCTCTCTTTCTTTTTCTCTCTAACTCTACCCTCTCTTTCTTTTTCTCTCTACATCCACTCTATCTTTCTTTCTCTTTGTCGTTTTCTCTCTACATCTAACTCTCTTTCTTTCTCTTTCTCTTTCTCTTTTTCTCTCTACCTCCACCCTCTCTTTCTTTCTCTCTCTCTTTTTCTCTCTACTCCTTCTCTCTCTTTCTTTCTCTCTCTACCCCCACTCTCTCTCTTTCTCTCTCTCTTTCTTTTTCACTCTAACTCTACCCTCTCTTTCTTTTTCTCTCTACGTCCACTCTATCTTTCTTTCTCTCTGTCGTTTTCTCCCTACCTCTACTCTCTCTTTCTTTCTGTCTCTCTTTCTTTCTGTCTCTCTTTTTCTCTCTACCTCTACTCTCTCTTTCTTTCTGTCTCTCTTTTTCTCTCTACCTCCATTCTCTGTTTCTTTCTCTCTCTCGTTTTCTCTCTACCTCTACTCTCTCTTTCTTTCTCTCTCTTTTTCTCTCTACACCCACTCTCTCTTTCTTTCTCTCTCTCTCTTTTTCTCTCTACACCCACTCTCTCTTTCTTTCTCTCTCTCTTCCTCTACTCTCTCTTTCTTTTTCTCTCTACCTCCACTCTCTCTTTCTTTCTCTCTCTCTTCCTCTCTACCTTTACTCTCTCTTTCTTTCTCTCTCTACCTTCACTCTCTCTCTCTTTCTCTCTCTTTCATTCTTTCATGAACTTTTACCGACTTCCAACACACACATATGCAAGAAGAGTCACACACACATGTGTAGCATTGCGTAAATGTTTTCAAATTAACAGACACACACGAATATATATATATATATATATATATATATATATATATATATATATATATATATATATATATATATTGTATTGGGGTAGCAGATCATTATTTAAACATATATTGTTAAATATAACAGAAAATTAACGTCTACATTATCGGATCATGAGTGGTTCAAATGTTCATGTGTTAGATTTAATTTTGCTGAAAATAAACACAAAAATTGACCAACATTTGGATATTGTTTTATTAAGCTGTTCCTTGATCTAACCTTTCGGCTCACATGAACCATCTGTGGTTACGGACATTTTAACAAAGATATTCACCATCGAAGATAATATTTTGTTATGTTGACATAGAAGATTGCTATGCGAAGATAACGGTCGCGGAATAGCAGACGCAGGTCGTAAATTCATGATGCCGTTCTATAGCGTCATAGCACGCGAGAGGCCAAAATATTAACAACAGAACCATATGTCTAGATGCAATGTAATGTGTTGTGACTATTTTGAAATGTAATTTTATCGAATGTGGGTTGCTTTGTTTTATAATGTTGGATAATTTTTATCTTTATTTTCAACCAAAATTAAAGCAAACATACGAACTTTAGAACGGCTCATTATCAGATATAATAGACATTCATTTTCTGTTATATTTAACAAAATATATTTATATATCCGTTAGCAAGCAATAACACTAATTTCTAAAAACACATATTACGATTCGCATTCAATTTTTCGTCTCTGATGCTACCTGGATTCACTAAAAACAAAATAATTTCCATGCCTGAGGATGACTGAATGTACAGTTGAAAGTACTTACAGATTTTAAAAAAAAGACCTTATACAGCTTAGTTATTAGGTTGGTGCAAAAATAATGACGTAATAATGTCGTTTTTTGGCATTAAAAATATGTCAAAAAACGACATTATTACGTCATTATTTTTGCACTAACCTAATATTAAAAACAATTGTCATAACATTCATCGAGTGGTTCGTAGGTTAATGCAACTTTAAAATTTTGGTTTGCGAAGAGATTTCGACATTTTATATCTTTACTAATCTACTTTTTGTATGAATGATTCATTGTTATATATCTATCTATCTATATATATATATATATATATATATATATATATATATGTGTGTGTGTGTGTGTGTGTGTGTTATTTAGAATCGGATATTTGATATTTTTATTACTTCAAAAATTATTTTTAGTGGATACTCGTATTGATGTAAACGCTCAGTTTATTTTAAGCAGTATTTATTTTGTATGTGAGACAACTTAATAGCGAGAATGTGTCCTTTGACAGGATTCGAACCCGTGAATAAACACATCGCATTTATTTTTTAATTAAATTATGAGTGATAGGTTTATTTTTCATTAGAAAAATGACATTTACATTCACGTTTGGACTTTTTACTTCCTGACTGAAATAAAGTGAAAATGTATCGGTGTAAGACCTACTATTATCTATTATTGGTAGCCATAATCTTAACGACATAAGATTCACAGATGTCAGGGTATTGATGACAGAACAGAAAGGAAACTGCAGAAAAGCTAAAACAGGCTTGTAAAAGATAATGGCAGGAAATGACTAATCATCAATTTTAAGAAGAAAGAATTGTTCAATCTACGAATTAGAGATGCCAAATTCAATCAGGGACAGGAATCTAAATATCTGAGAAGAGTTTTAATAAATAACGGTAAAATGTGGCAGCGAAATCCGTAGTCGCGTTGGAATAGTGTTTTCCAAAATCTAAGCAAAGTATCAAGAAACAGGAAAAAATTTAATTCGAAACCCTAACAAGACCAACCAATTGCTATTTAAAATCAGTCCACTTATATGGCAGTGAAATTTGGACAAGATGAAGAAGATACTTGAAGCGAGAGAGACATGGTTCGACAGAAGGAAGTTGAAAAAAAACATCTGAGCAACGACGAAGTTTTCATGAAAATGGAATAAAATAGGACGCTTATATTTAGAATCAAAATAAGAGTTGAATTTTCTAGAGCCCATCACGAGGAAATAGTGCTTGGAGAATTTAATACTGACAGGTAATGTAACCTTTGCTCTTTAATCGATCCTGAGTACCGAAATCTGAATTCGTACTGGAATACCGAAAGATGCCATCTAAAATCTAAGTATGGTATTAAGAAACAGGAGAATTTCTTTACAAAGAAAGAAAAGGGTACCGAACACTTATATAATATTACTATAACTCTTGGACAATCTCCTCACAGATGAAGAAGAGAGTTGAGATAATAAACATGTGTTCTACAGAAGGATGCTGAGAATACTATCGGATGAAGATGCGAGTAACGATGAATTTTTAAGGAAAACGGAAAGAAAAATACTTTGAATCATAAAGACACCATTAGAATTTGTAAAACACAAAATGAAGAAAGACGGATCGGAAACACTCAAAGGGCGTACTGAAGATGGCCGGAAGAAAGCAACATTTTCTGCTTGTGCAAATGATTAATAGAACAGGGATTGGATTAGGAAAAAGCAAAAAAATATTGACTATGAGCATTTTTCACATTTGGTAATAAGTAGCTCTACAGAAGGATTCTGAGAATGCCATGGATTGAACATGTGAGCAATGATGAAGTTTTAGAGAAAATGGAAACAAACGCACGCTTATACCCAGAATTAGAATGAGAGAGTTAAAATGTCTAGGACATTTAATGAAGAAAGAGGGCTGTGAGAAATTGAAACTCACATGACATCATGAATCCATGAGTGACAGAGGGAAACAGCGAGTAAAAGGTGACAGAACAGGGATAGGAAGGAAATAAAAATTACTTAGGGATACAGTGGATAGGAATTTGTGGAGAGCCATGATCGCACACGAACGAGAGAGATACGACACTTAGGTTACAATATCCATGGATTTTTCTACACATTGACTACTTGAAGTGGGTCTTATTGTACTGCAAAAATCGCACTTTTATAGAGTTCCCTTACTAATTATTATCATTCTGATTAATTAATTAATTAATTAAATCATCGACTTCTCTGGGGTGGCGTATAATAATATTCATGATAATTAATTTTAAATCGGCATAAAGTATCGAAATTTCAGATTATATATATATATATATATATATATATATATTAGGTTGGTGCAAAAATAATGTCGTTTTCTCACATAGTAACATATGTGAGAAAACGACATTATTTTTCCACCAACCTAATACATATATATATATGTGTGTGTGTCCGCAAGTGCATGTGTATGTGTGTCCGTATGTGTGCGTGGGTAGTACACTACAGTTCAAAAGTCTGAAGCCACCTCCAGAATTAGCATGGGATGAACTTGACAGAAGAGTGAAAAAAATGAAAATGATCTCTTCGATTCATTGAAAAAAGAATGGAATCAATTATCAAACATACTTTGAGAAACTTTTGCAATGAATGCCAAAAAAAATTGTGCTGCAGTAATCAAAAAATTTAATCATAAGATTTTTTTCTCTTTTTGTCTTAATTAAATTTTCACAAAAAATCATATCTCACCTTTTTTTAACCATGTATAATAATCTTCTCTTATTTAAAGTATAAAATAACTAATCTGGAGGCCAATTTAAAACATTACCAGGGGTGACCTCAAAGTTTTGAACTGTAGTGTGTGCGTTCGAAGACATTCTGAACATAAGAATTAATACTGTATGGTGACATATAATTTCACGCTTCAACGCGATCTTCAAACCAAGTGTAATCCGCCCACCATTATCAAACAATACTCACCTTCTATCATCAGACGCTGATTGCCCGACTAACTAGTATGAAAATACACTAAAAGAGAGTCGTATTACCATTTGCCCCAAGGTTAAGGACAAACAGCATTCGGTCCCACACACTATATAGTAACAAAAATGTAAAAACAAATATAGAAACAAATATTCATGAAAAATATTTATCAGAATCATTAACAAACACTTCCACAATTCAAGTAAACGGCACAAAATATTCAACAGAAATACCATAAAACTTAGGTATACCTGTACCCAAAACATACAACAAATCACAAAAAGGAAATCTCCAGTACACCACAAAAACACATTACACCAACCTTTAACTACAGAACTAATGCCCACTAAAAGGTAACTGCTTATAAAATAATGTAATATACGAAGCTACGGTCAGGTGCAAAAGAAACATAGAAAAAAAAAAATATATATATATATAAGATTAAGAGGAGGCTCCTGGACACAAATGCTACATTCCCACAAGGGATCAGTAAACAACAGAAAAGGTGCAAATACGTTCTTCTTATCAAAAACACAACCAAAAAAAAAGTGCATATATCTAAGTGTAATTGGTGTTAGAATTATTACCCCACACCTGAATATTTGTTTAATTTTTAAAAAATGCGAATATTGGCAAAGATTTACTAAATTCGCAATAGCTAGTTTATTTCTTATTTCATTTTAAATAACTCGGAAATTTTTTAAAGGTTTCGGTCTATGATATTCATAGTTTTATCTAAGATTGGTACATTCTAAAATTATTAGCTATCATCCCTTATGTAAATTAAATAATATTGTTCTATGGTATTTTTTCTTTATTTGACGTTTGATACAAGTACCCTTTGAAAATGAAATCTGAATTGTCCTGATTCTGCCATATTCTAGAAGATTCTGAAGAAAATCTGTGGGTGACACGTACCGCGATAACTCAATCATGGCAAAAATGCTGAATTTGAAAAGATGGCTCGAATGATGATAATCGATGTATATAATGACGTTGATGGATATACAGCAATTTTCAACCGTTTTAATATTTCGAGATAGACAATTCGTATAATTAGGTTGGTGCAAAAATAATGACGTAATAATGTCGTTTTTTGACGTATTTTTAACGTCAAAAAACGACATGATTACGTCATTATTTTTGCACCAACCTAATATTATCAAGAAGTACAATGAGACCGATTGCAATGAGAATAATTTAGGGACGGGCTTAGAAAACGGTAAATTTTGGAGAGAAGAGAAAGGACAAATTTTAAGGATATTTGGAAGAAACCACACTTAACGGCAGAGGACATTGTGAACGAAACACAGAAAGCAAGGTTGAATTTATCGACGAAGACAGTCACTAGATAGCTTCATCAAGTAGAACTTGTCATCCAATGAAAACTCCCTTGATTAAGTCTAAACATCTAAAAAGCAGATTAGCTTATGTTAGAAGTCATCTCGAATAATGGAGTGAATATTGAAGCTCCGTTTTATGGTCAGGTGAGAAAAAATTAGAAGTCGGACAGACCAAGTGAGCATAGGTACGCGTTTCTGCGCGATCAATCGGAGACGCGTGGAGGTCGGGAGGTCGAGCGACCGAGGACTAGGGTCCCATAGGTAAGCACCCAAGTTGCACAATGTTGCATAAACTAAGTGTCTTCCCTCTGTCTTTACGACAGATATTTTCATGAATACAGTTCTAATGCGCGTTCCTCCTTGATATTTCCACTGCATATATTTAAGCATGCTACTAGATTGGCTATTAGGTCTCAGTTTCACTGTTGAGCTAGCTATATGCAACCATATGTTCTATTCTAATAGTTTCTTTTCTTGCATTTCTTCCTCATGGAACTCCCTTCCGAATTCTTGCTTCCTTGTCAACTACAATCTTAAAAAAATTAAATGCGACTCCAATGGACAACTTCTGTTGTTCTAATTCTCTTTGAAACCCAATAACCCATTGTGCTCGAAAGGCATTATAGATTTGCTTGGGGTGAATTGATTAATATATATATATATATATATATATATATATATATATATATATATATATATATATATATATTTATGAATAAAAATGACAATAGGACATATAAATTTTGATATTTCAAGAACAGATAGAAATATATGACGCGTTTCGTCCAATGTGGACTTTATCAAAGCAAAATACGAAAATGAAATTAAATGAAGAAAGTAACTAATAAAAACAAAAACAGAATGTATCTAGCAACTGGAATGTAGAGAAACGCTAGGTACATTCTGTTTTTGTTTTTATTAGTTACTTTCTTCATTTAATTTCATTTTCGTATTTTGCTTTGATAAAGTCCACACTGGACGAAACGCGTCAGCAATTACCAGTTTTCCTATTGTCATTTTTATTCATAAATATTGTCTCTCTACTGGTTATTTCGGAGAAATTTTCATATATATATATATATATATATATATATATATATATATATATATATATATATATATATTATGTGTGTGTGTGTAAAAAGTGTGTGTATCTAAATATTAATATATATATATATATATATATATATATATATATATATATATATATATATATATATATATATAATTATTTATATATTATATGTGCGGTACTTATTAGAAAGCGCTCGATATCAGAGATAGAGCTAACATATTTGGTTGGATTAATTTTTCTTTTTTTATGTGTATTTTTTGTGTATGTGTGTCTGCGTACTTCATTGGGCATCGATGTTTGCGTTAGCACGATGACATCACGACGACGTTTTCCCCCCACTTCCATAATAACACCAATACATGCAATCTACATAAACCCAAAATTTTTAAAAAATTAATCAGTTTGTCTGAAGATCGCAAAAGCGTGAAACCCAGGGTCACAAACTCACATCAATCCAACCAAAATATATATATATATATATATATATATATATATATATATATATATATATATATTAAGGCAGCATATTTTCATTCAAACAGGTTTGGCGAAATAATTTTGACATATGTCGATTAGTTTTCGTTGTGATCCTTTCAAGTTCGCAGATTCATTTCTTGCTAGACTTATAAATTTGAGTAAGAAAAATAACAAACTTTTCTTTCCAATAGTTTTTATTTTCCCAAGAACTTGTAATCTCATCTGAGACCATCTTTAGGGGGTTAATTTGTCTGTAACGAGGTGTGTGTGTGTGTGTTCCTGTATATTTAAAAGATTTCAACGTTTTTACTGTATATGCGCCGTTCTAGATTTCAAAGTTTAAAGTTCACACGTTTTTGTTTCGTTTTTTTTTTTTAGTATAATTGTAGTAACTTTTCCATCTAGCTCATATATATATATATATATATATATATATATATATATATATATATATATATGAGCATTTAAGAATTTTGCGGCTGTATTCATAGTTGACTTTATTTATGTGGGGATTTAATTCTCTTATATAGAGGGCTTCAACGATTTTTATTTTTTTGCTTATTATTGTGGAGAAGAATTGTTTGTACAATTGGGTTGGTTGTGTTAAATTTACTATAGTATATAATCAATTTTCTAAGCCTATTAAGAAATTAATCCGCGTACTTGAAAAGATCACAACGAAAACTAATCGACTTAAGTCTAAATTGTTTAACCAAACCTGTGTGAATTATATATATATATATATATATATATATATATATATATATATATATATATATATATTTATTAAAGACATTTTTATGTTTAACGTCGGACTTTGTCCATTTCGTAATATATATATATATATATATATATATATATATATGAATGATATATATATATACATGAATGATATATATATATATATATATATATATATATGAATGATATATATATATGATATATATATAATATATATATGATATATATATATATATGATAGATATATATGATATATGATATATATGATATATATATATATGATATATATGTATATATGTATATGATATATGTATGATATAGATATGATATAGATATGATATATATGATATATATATGATATATATATATGATATATATGATATATATATGATTCATATGATATGTATATATGATATATATATATATATATATATATATATGATATATATATGATATATATAGAAATATATATATATGATATACATATGATATGTATATGATATATATATATAAACCTGTGTGAATGATATATATATACCTGTGTGAATGATATATATATATATGAATGATATATATATATGAATGATATATATATATATTCACACACACAAACACACACACATATATATATAAATGTATGATATATATATATATGTAAATATGAATGATATATATATAAACCTGTGTGAATGATATATATATATATATATATATATATATATATATACATATATATATATATACCTTTGTGAATATATATATATATACATATATATATATATGATTGATATATATATATGATATATATATATATATATAAATATATGATATATATATGATATATACATGTGATATATATATGATATATGATATATATGATATATATATATTATATATTTGATATATATATATATGATATATATGTATATATATATATATGATATATATATGATATATATATATGATATATATCACATATATATGATATAGATATGATATATATATATACATATATGATACATATAATATATATACATGATATATACATGTGATATATATATGATATATGATATATATGATATATATATATATATTATATAATTGATATATATAAGATATATATGTATATATATATATGATATACATATGATATATATATATGATATATATATGATATATATGATATATATGATATTTATATATGATATATATATATGTGATATATATATATATATATATATATATATATGATATATATAGAAGGTATATATATATGATATATATATATATATATGATATATTTATGATATATATATAAACCTGTGTGAATGATATTTATATATATATACCTGTGTGAATGATATATATATATATATGAATTATATATATATGAATGATATATATATATATATATATAAATTCACACACACACACACACATGTAGATATATATATATATATATATATATATATATATATATATATATATATATATTTCTGACTTAATGTATTATGTACACTATTTACATTATTCGCACAATTGTCCTCATCTTTGTTGGCATATTTATCACGTTTCGGCCGTTGTACGCTCCAGCATTCTTCAGGTTGTTGAAATGTCGAACTGAACTCTTCATGTTCTTCAAATGATGCCAGATTTCCCCTTGATGTGATCAGCCTGGTGCGCTTTGGATCAGATGTCAGAACACGTGGCACCCACCGAGCAGAAACCTTTGTCATACCAAGTTCATTGTGCAGAATGTTCTCAACTTTCTCATCATGGAATACGTTATTGTAGCGAACCACCCACATCCCCTTTGTATTCCATTAGTGAGATGTAAGTTCCAATCGATCAGCTTCTTCCCATGTACCGCTGTTTGTGAAACCGACTCCCGAGAGGATGCTTTCCCATCACTACAGTCTTAACCTGTTTAAGTATAGGATTGACTCCCTAATATATCCGCATAAACTATACATTTTAGTCTGTAACCATCTACCTCGAGTAGCTCTTGGACCTTGTACAGAGTGTATATTATAATAAAAATTATTTTTTTTAGTTTTTAATGAACAGTTTTTCTTTCATAAACTCTAATGATACACTAGTTCATCGATTATTATGATTGAATAACGTAAACATTTCCAAATTATAACTTGACATATGCCTATCAATTCAATGCACGTATAAAAATATTAAATCTCTAAGTGTAAGTTCTTGTGCGATACATAAAAGTCTTGTTTGTAGGAATAGCTGGTCATAATAGGCGCAAATTTCAAAATAACACTCAATCACTGTGTAAAATTTAAAAGGAAAACATTTATTACACAAGTATGAAAAAGTACAAATACATAATTTGCGCAAAAATTTCCTTTTTGTGTGCAGGGCAGGATAACAGATTCACATTGAAAAATGGAAAAAAAACTACGATTTGGGTTCAGAAAAAGACACTAGGGTTTTGAAAATGACGAAAAAGAAAGCAATTCAAGAAGATAAAAAAAAAACAACTACTTTTACTTGTCCCACGAGAGTCTCTGCGACATTTTAGGAAAGTTCTTTTTGCCTTCACACAGTTCGGCTTGGAAAAACTTCTTAGAAAAGAAACACTTGTACAAACCCAAGAAAATGAAAGTTTAAACATAATACCTTGAGTCCACCTCTTCTCCACCATCTATGGGTTAATTAGAATACTTTTCGTTCTTTTTTAGAAGTAGAAGAATTTTCACTTGTAAACTTCTAGGCACTTTGCAGATGGCTGGTAACGGGTGCCTTTTTGATGCTCTACTCCTTGATGTTGATTTGCCTTGTCCCCTTGCTGTCGAAAAGTCTTCTTCCACCTCGTCCACTGACTGAAGTCTTATTTATTCCGTAAAATAAGCAGACATTAGTCCTACTACATTCTGGTTGTTATTAGGTCTTGGGATCACATTTCTCATTGGTCAGAATATACGAAAAATATTTTTTTTTATAACTTGAAATGGATCCTTTACAATTTTGGCGGTTTTTAACAACTGAGCAGAAAAAGATATAACAGAATGTACGAAAAAGATATGTAAAAACTTTTTGTAGAAACCGTCTGGCCTTCTTAAAAATACACTTCTCTCAAAAGAGCGTGTATTAAAAAAGCAACCTAGACGATTAAACATTTATTCAGGACTAACATTTTAAACTTGGTCAAATAAAATGTTTATACGTGCAAAGAGCCTCCATTGATAGGGTGTTATGTAGTGGTTTCACAGTGGAGGCTTGTATTTGTACTAAGTCGGTCCTAAAATAGGTTCGATGTACAAAACGTTAGGAACTTGATATAATAGTTAATGACGTAGCAATCTAGTTGTGGTGGCTGATACTTCAATATCCGACTAACGGTCGTCCGACATCGACTGACTGACCAACGATATTTAGTCACCCACCCACGAGGGCACCATGTGGCACAAGGCCGGTTTAACGTGGGATCTCCGAGCCCGTGGGCTCGGCCAAAAATATGCCCATTGAACCCGGTTAAACGGGTTCAGGGTCGGTTAACCTCCCCGAAAGAGAATCCGCCCTTCGGCGTAGCCTCGTTCGGGTTCCTTCCCGCCCGAAGGCAGAGAGTTCAACCGATCAGCCAGTCGACTGACTGGCCGATAATATTCAGTCACCCACTCCACGAGGGCGTCATGTAGCACAAGGCCTTTTTAACGTGGGATCTCCGAGCCCGTGGGATCGGCCAAAAATATGCCCATTGAACCCGCATAAACGGGTTCAGGGTCGGTTTATATCACCGAAAGAGAATCCGCCCTTCTGCGTAGCCTGTTTCGTGTTCCTCCCCGCACGAAGGCAGAGAGTTCAATCGATCAGCCAGTCGACTGACTGACCAACGATATTCAGTCACCCCCCACCCACCACAAGAGCATCATGTGACACAAGGCCTTTTTAACGGGGGATCTCCGAGCCCGTGGTATCTTTGAGCCCGTGAGCTCGACCAAAAATATGCCCATTGAACACGTATAAACGGGTTCAGGGTCGGTTTACCTCCCCGAAAGAGAATCCGCCCTTCTGCGTAGCCTCTTTCGGGTTCCTCCCCGCCCGAAGGCAGAGAGTTCAACCGATCAGCCAGTCGACTGACTGACTAACTCCGCCCTGACTCCTACTACTACTACTTTTTATAGGTGGGAGAGTCTATTAACTATAGAATAGGTGTGTTCCACTAAAACATAGTCTAAATTTTATACGGTGGAAAAATAAATTAAAAATTCAATTTAAAAATTCTAAAAGGTCATGCGTCAAATAATATCCATGTCCTTCTAGGACGTGAGCACTCATGACTCTTCACAATGTTCTGCACTTTTTAACTTTTTTTTTTAAGCATTTTACCCCAAGCAAGGCGGGAGTGCCACTAACACGCAAGGGGTTGCAGAGAGAAGAGCAAGAGTAAAGAGGGGTATTTGAGGAAAGGATGAAGAGAAGGACGGGGAATTAGGTCAAGGCATCAGAAGATATCGATTGACATTACATTTGAATATTTGAAGGTTATAGCTATCAGGGAAGCAAGTAAGAGGAAGGGAGTTCCACAGACGGGAACATGAAGCTATTGGAGTAGAAGAGGCGGCTACATTTAACTGTTTCGACAGTGACAGGGTTGGACCGAGATGCACGTTTAATAGCACGATTAAATTCATGTAGTTTGGGAAATAGCAGTGAAAGTATTAGGTTGGTGCAAAAATAATGACGTAATAATGTCGTTTTGTGACGTTAAAAAATACGTCAAAAAACGACATTATTACCTAATACTTGTAGAAAAGACAGAGGGAAGCGACGGCGTGTCTGTGAGAAAGTGACTGTAGACGAGATCCCAGACCAGGACTGTTAGTAAGGTTTTTTTTTTAACCACCCTTTCCATTGCTATTCTGATTAAATATATTTACTATTTTATGTTTCATGTTTTTCAAATATTTTTCCCAAAAGTCACCTTTTTTCTGTATGCCATGTGGCTTCAGGGTGTAGGCAATCATGTCTCTCCACAATTTCTTCTCATTTATAACTCTTAATAAATTTTCTTTTTTACCATCTCTTCCAGACCCTGCCCCACCTTCCATTCGCTCAAGCACACCAGCTAGGTTGTGTATTGCTTTCCCCTGTCCCTCTTGCCTTCAATCTGTCCTGTGAGTATCAAATTTGTCAAGCCCTCTTTCTTCATGATGTTCCCAAGAAATTTCAACTATCTCTTCCTAGTGTTAAGTATAAATATACTTTTTTGTTTCCACTTTCTCCCAAAACTTCATCGTTGCTCATATGTTCGGCCCATGGTATCCTCAGCATCCTTCTGTAGAATAACATTTCTATTGCTTTAAGGGTCTTCTTCATCTGTGAGTTGATGTCCAGCATTCATTACCATACAGAAGGTCTGATATTACGTAAAAGTTCAGTACTTTTTTCTTTTCTTTTTTTAATGAATGTTTTTTTTCTGTTTCTTAATACTCTACTAAGCTTTTGGAAAGCATCTTTGGCTATTCCAAAGCTGCTTCGAATTTCAATGTCGCACTTTCAGACCCCTGTTAAAATACTTCCCAGATATTTAAATTGTTATACTTGTTTGATTTGGCATCTCCGATTTGTAATCATAAATATTTTAACATGTCAAAATTTTCATAATTTTATATATATATATATATATATATATATATATATATATATATATATTTTAAGCATTTCACCCCAACCAAGGTGGGAAGCCACTAGGACGCAAGGGGTTACAGAAAATTTAGAGCAAGATCAGATAGGAGTGATAGAAGAAAGGATGAGGAGGAGGGTAGATCAAGGCAACTGGAGATGTCGATTGACATTACATTTGAATAGTTGGAGATTATAGCTCTCAGGGAAACTGGAATAGGGAAGGGAGTTCCACAGGCGAGAAGTGTGAGACATGAAGCTATTGTAGTAGAAGAGACGGCTACATTTAGGAGTTTCGACAGTGAAGGGGTGAGAGCGGAATGCCAGTCTCGTAGGGCGCTTGAATGCATGAAGTCTGGGAACCAGCGAATGTAGCTCCTCGGAGCAATTGCCATGAAAGTATTTGTAGAACAGGAAGAGGGAGGCGAAGGCGCGTCTGTGAGAAAATGACTGTAGACGAGATGCCAGAGCAAGGCCAACTACATTGCATATCCGCCTCTGGAGCCTATCAAGAAACCCGAGGCAAACAGAAGGGGCACCAGACCATATATGGCAGCAATACTCCATGCAAGGGCGATTTGTCGATTTGTAGATCTGGAGGATCGATTCCGGGGAGAAAAATTTCCTGGCGCGGCACAGGGAGCCAACTTTCCTTGCGGTGGACGAAGCAATTGACTCAATGTATTTGTTCCATCTCATGTCAGCAGTCAACGTGAAACCGAGCAGCCGCAGAGAGTTGCTCTCGAGAAGTTGAGCGTCAGACATTCTAATGGAGGACAGGGAAGGATCTCTGTGGTGATTAATAGAGAGAAGTTTTGTTTTAGAAGCGTTGAAGTTGACCAGCCAATTCTTGCCCCAGTTCACAACTGATTGGAGGTCCTTTTCGAGACGCACGGCTAGGTTAGTTTTGTGTCAACATAGGGAAAATAGCCATGGAAAGCATTACAATACAACAAAGAACCAAAAGCGTGGAATATTATTTTGGTTTTAAAAAGTTCATCAATTTGTCTCCAAAGAGAATTCTGTCGACACTTCCATAGATTTCATGATTTATTTATAGATTCAATATTTTTACCAATACGGCTACGTAGATGAATTGTTACAATATGGATGATCTCTTTCTAGATGAAGCGTTAACTCGTTCAAGACTCTGTTAAACAAGTGCTAGAAACATTGATTTCCAAGCACACTGACCATTTTTTTTTATCACGATCGCCCCAAGCAAGGCATTAAAGCCACTAAGACAGAAGGAGTTTCTGGGTGTAGAAATATTAGAATACAGAAACATTACTAAGGAGCTAGAATAAAAGAAGAGCAATCAGGAGGACAGTAGATAGGGATTGACACTGCATTTGAAGATGTATCAGATCTCCTTGCGTTGCATTCTGAGAGATAAGTTGCGCCATTACCCATACAAATTACAATTTCTACAGAAACTGGAAGTGACTTCAACAATGCTCAGTCCAATTTCAGAGGCCGGGCAATAAAGATATTGAATTTGTTCATTCGCTGAGTATGTGTGACAAAGCTATTTTCCGTTGGCATGGATTTTTGGTTCATTCTGCAGTTGGTCATTTTGCCATCGGTCAATTCCCTATGTTAACTGAAGATTTGGAAAAAGAGAAAACCAAGAATTACATGCGAAATCTGACATATTATGACATTTTTAAATACATAAGTGGCTTTTAATAATTATTATACATACTAATATCATCATCATCATCATCACCACCACCACCACTATCATCATCACCACCACCACCACCATCATCATCATCATCACCACCACCACCACTATCATCATCATCATCACCACCACCACCACCACCACCCACCATCATCATCATCATCATCACCACCACCACCACCACCATCATCATCATCACCACCACCACCACCACCACCATCATCATCATCATCATCACCACCACCACCATTACCATCATCATCATCATCATCATCATCATCACCACCACCACCACCATCATCATCATCATCATAATCCTCATCATCATCACCATCATTATCATGACCAGGTTTGGTAGTGGCGTCGCTGCGCAGCCGAGAACCTGACGTGCTACCTCTATGTGTCCCGGTTGCGTGCCAGGAAATGTCTGCCTTGTAATATGGCAGTGGAAAATTTGCTGGCTCATATGACATTGCCATACCATTTCAAGTCGCTCTTCTTGACAATAATCATGGTAATGGTAATATTAATATTAGCTGTTTCCTTATAGGGGGGCATTCATAATTTACTGACCGAGTAGACAATTCTACCGTCGGTTGAACATTATAAAATCTTTCTATTAGAAGAATTTTTTCGAGAAAATAGTCTTCTCAATTTCAGTAACTGTTACCTTTTTTTTTTCTAGCATTGATGGAGGTTCCCTTTCTAACCTTTTCTTCGAAATATGTGGAAATTCAATATCTTGATTATGGCGTAACTTACTTTTTGAGTTACATGTGCTATCCATTTTAGTTGTTGCTGCTGTTGAAAGTCCTCAAAAGTTCTCTTAGGTCTTCCAAAACGTCGGTGTATTGTTTGGTTGTATCGCTCATTGCCTCACCAATAAAGCGGTCTAAGTCGGAGATGCAGAGAATGGTTCTAATTCTTGGTGCAATTCGGCTTTTAATATTCAAGATTCGCAGACGTGAGGAAAGACTATATAGGACAATGCCAGCAATTGTTTGAACTTTCATTTCAGGATGATGTTCTTGTATTTCTCTAAAAAAAAAAAATTTACACACACTTCAAACTTATTAGTTAAATCTCCAAATGCTTTCGAATTCAAACGAGGAATGAAAAATTGTTTCTCTATACAAGAAATAAGATTAATCATAGTACATAGCTTTTATTATATTTGACACTGTATACTTTGTCTTCAGTTCTACTATAAAATGTATAGATAGTCATTTTGCGATGAAAATGTATTTTGGGTCATTTTTTTCTAAAAATGTGTTGCTGGTATTTTTACTATAAAATGTATTTTTATACTTTTCTAGTGTTTGCTTTTATTTTTGCTTGATTATTTTTTTTATTTGATTTTTGTTTGATTCACTATTTACCCATAGCTGGGTCCCCCTAACAGGTGCTACCACCTGGGGTCAAGGTAAGCTGTTAAGTTGTGGTCCCACACACCTCGAAATCTCCAATCTCCCGATCAGAGGTCATGCTGCCGGATGCTGACTTTCATCCATCGTAATTTATACAGGGTGGGGCAGAGCAACTTGCTTATTTTCAATATCAATTAAAACATAAGTCTACGGAATGCACGTTGCGTTGCGACGATTGAGCGGCCGCTTGAAAAAAAAATGCCTCAACAGCGAAAGCGCGTTCCAACTTCGTCCACTCCATGATGCTCACTGGGGTTCCTGAAAAATAAACAAAAAATAAATAACGCACGTTAAGAACCAAACTTTAAGCCCCACCCTCTCAAATAAGTCCATCCCTACCCTCCTTGGAGCAACCATCGCTTTAGGGCGCCAAATTTAAATAAGCAAGTTGCTCAGCCACACCCTGTATTTAACAAGAACTAAACCAAATATGAAGCACTTCCATCATTCCCCAACCTTGATAGGATTTAAACTTTTTTTTTGGGGGGGGGGTCTGTTTTCTTCTCTTATCTGTACCCTCATTCCTACCGATGAAATGTTCTATGCCTGTCATTAAACTGTCGCTATTTTCCTGGCAAAATTTTCAGATGAGCTCAACGGTTTAGTTCCACCAGTTCAGACCTTTAGACTTTTTCTTGTTTTCATTGCGGCAAACTGGTCAATGACATCATCAAAATCTGTTTGTCTTGTACGCTCGTTTTCAATGAACAGCACAGCCAGATCCGACAGTCTCGACTGGCTCATGGCTGACGTAATTTTCTGTTGCTAATTTTCCAGTGTCCAATTTTCCGTTGCATCATTTTCTGGGTAGAATTTAATTATCAATGATGTTTGAAAGTATTTTTCTAGACAAATATGTTCTATTTAATTTTTAAGCATTTTTCGGAACATTGTAAATCAATTGCATTCTTTTAAAGATTACCTAGAGAATTTATGCAAAGTTTTTTTTTTTTTTGATTTTCTTTATACAAGTAAAATAAATTTACATTGTATTTTAATGTTATTATGATTTTAGTTTTAGTGATAATTTAAAAACAATAAATATTTATCAGTAGTACCAATAATGGAAAATTAAGTTAAAAATTTAAAAGAATCGTTTTTGGAATCGGAAAATAGGCACAAATTTTTCTGATACCCCATAAAGTTCCCATTTTTCCGATTCCGATTAATCGTCCCAACACTAGTAGATATATTCAAAAGTGTATCGCTCACTCAATGGAAAATTGTATCTCAGCGAATTGATACACAGACAAGACTGAAATTGTTGCACTTTTGGCTTCGTATTTCGCTTTGTTGTTATTAATGATGCAGAGTTAAAACCCCATATCATCCGACAAAATGTTACAACAATGTCTCTTGTTAGTAACCAAGATTGTAGCAACTGAAACACATGAATGCTGAAAACATTGCTATTTTTCCTACTCACAAATTTCCCGACAATTTATTAGAAAATTTCTAACGGGGGGACAAAACTGGATGGTCATAATTATTTCTGGGGGGTCATATGCCCGCCTGCGAAACCCTGTGTCTCCACCACTGTTTTCAGACTATTTTTGGTACCTTAGCCTGGTTGAAAAATTTTGTTGGGGGTGACATTGTGTTACCCCTCATGTGCTGGCACCTGGGGCGGTCCGCCTCCGTCGCCTCCCCTTAGCTACGCCACTGTCCTACAGACATCCTTAGGGATGGAAATAGATTTGTTCTTGTTTTTTACTTCTCGGTAATAAGAGGACAACGAAAATATAGATCTAACCCGAAAAAATGCTATGAGAAATGTGTTATTATTTTGGAACTTGGAGTCCCATCGCTGAGTTTGAATTTTAAATTTTAAGGTTGTGCGTTTTTGTACAAATATAGTAATAGGAGAATTCTTTGTACTGGTAGATTTTCCGTCAAAGTGGCATGAACTATATTGTTCAATAATTACAGTAATGTCACACTTATTATCCGAAAGTTGCACGTTGGATCAGTTATTTTAATTTCGATTATAGGTGCTGTTCAACTTATAATTACATGAATCATTCATACAAAAAACAAATATATATATATATATATATATATATATATATATATATATATATATATATATATATATATATATATATATATATTGAAAGAGAGAGTGAAACCGCAAACGCTATTGGTTAGGATGTGGATTTATTTTAGTGTATATATTGTACTTTATTCTTCCTATTTTTGCTACACGAATTTCAGCTCACGTGGTCTTCTTCAAGCAAATAAAAAGAACAATTGTTTTTTTTTTTTAAGGAATAAATTTTCCTTATGTTCTTTTAATGGTTCATTGTTCGGTTTCTTTATTTGTAGTGAGCCTTCATCTCATTTATCATTTTTCTCTCGTTGGAATAACTATGACCTTTTCCATATATATATATATATATATATATATATATATATATATATATATAGCTTTTTATTCCAAAGAAATGCTATTTGACAGAACAGATATTTCCGTAGATGCTTTCCTGAGCACTACAAACTTAAGCTCTTCAAGTCAAGGGGCAACCATTATATATCCTCCCTATCCTCATAAATCTTCACTTTCTACCACCTACTTTTACATTCATATCACACACCTGGTTCGTGATAAACATTTTGACAATGACGTTCATATTTGAGTGGCTTTCAAGACTTGTACTGAGTGAAACTTTGGATCGAAAACTTTTCAGCATTCCCGCATAGATAGCTTGAAGCCTATTGTTGGCAAATTATCAGAGTACACTGAAATTCCTCAGAGAAGACCAACTCTGTTTTCTGGAGAATTTAATAAATATAATACGATATATAAAATAATATATATATATATATATATATATATATATATATATATATATATATATATATATCCCTTTGATATCTCTCTCTCTCTCTCTATCTCTATCTCTCTCTCTCTCTCTGTATATATATATATATATATAATTTTGACCGGGTGACCATTAGGATGTAGGTCAGCTTATCGGTCTCACGATCCCTCCCCTACCCAGGCTCTCCTACCTCCATAATATGATTTCAGTAACAGTGCCGTCTTCTCCCCATACCTCCCAATAAGTCCCCTATAACATATTTTCACTTTCTTTCTCCAAATAAACAGTACATTACAAACTGATACCTTAAACAGCTTGAAAAATTCTGCGAATTTTAAATTAAAATTTGTAGGTGAAAATGGTCATTTACTAAAGGTATCTTAATTCCAACTGTAAAGGAAACTTGCTCTGCTTAAGGAAAATAAACATTGAGCACTCTTTTGTGAGTCAGTTTTAACATTTCAAATTCTATGTTTTGTTAATAGGACTCGCCTGGATTGTACCAACAGATTACTATCTCTCTCAACTTCTCTCACTCCCTCTCTCTCTCTCTCCCTCTGTCTCTCTGTCTCCTTTTCTACCTCTGTCTCTCTCTCTCAGTATATATATATATATATATATATATATATATGATAGAGAAAATTATATATGAAATTTGATATACTTGAACAATGTTAGGAAAATTAATAACAATGTGAAAAGATTTTTTTTTTGTTAACTTAGGACTTCATCAGACTAAAGTGATATTTACGTTGATGTAAGTGCTACTTGTAATTAAAGTAGCATTTTTTAAATCAAAAGTATTCTTACATGGTATCCGATAATTTAAGATCACTCAGATTTTTTGCCGTAAATATTTATATGGGGAGAGGAATATATTAAACATAATTTTAGGCCATTCCAGTACACAAATCATTTCATAATCAATCCGAAAAAAAAGGGTCGCAAAATATTTCAAAATAAATAAAGTAAAACATTATGGCAACCACAATTTATTTTTAAAAAATGGTTTAATACAAAACAAAATAATAATAATCTAAAAATATAAACGAGTACGTTGCTCTATCACCTGTAATGATTGCCAAAAATAATCCAGTGAAGAAACAGCGAGGTATTTAAATAAAAATTCTATGAACACAAAATGAATCTTTTACAAAATAACACATTAAATGCTTACCGTAACGACGAATCTGACCATAATTTCGATTTAACAAATTCAAGTAAATTAAAATGAAACAATTTACTAATAAGTAAATAAAAACAAAAGTGCTTTAATCAAATAGAACATCCACTGTAAATTTGCGTTCAAAAGTTTAAATGCGATGTCAATCATGATCTTCTGTTTTTCTCATATTCACTAACACTCGGTAACCCCCTTGCATCTTAATGGCTTTATCGCCTTCATTGTGGTGAAATGATATTGTAAGAAATTTAACTTTCAGAGCTGTTTTAGCCGTCATGCACTGACGTAGCTTTCCTCAGTCCGTTTGTAAAAAAAAAAAAATAACTGTCAGATGACACAAATATTTGTCGCTGACAATAATGGATACCATAATATTCATTTTATTATAAACAATAGGCTGATGATGACATGGATATGTCGAAAGTACTTGGTAATAAAACATATATGTATAAACACGGCGATTTTCTCTCGTCTTTCAGTTATGACATAAAAAATATTATCCAAAAGTATTTAAGGCTGTTATCGAAAATGAGTAGTCAGAATATGTCTATAGTGTACAACAAAACATGTTTTAATATATATACATACACACACACACACACACATATATATATATATATATATATATATATATATATATATAAATTTAAATTTAGTATTAAAAATATCTATCAATTCTATATATATATATATATATATATATATATATATATATATATATATTTATAATAGCTGGCCACTTGTATTCGAGTATACCCGTCTACTACATCGGCTAGCCAATCCCTATTTCGGACACTCGCTCAGGCACATTTGTGTATTGTTCAACACCCATACAGCCCACATCTGGTTTATACTGCAACTATGCTGAGCAAACCTTAGTTACAGTTTCTGGAAAAGAGCGTTTTCTCTAGCAATCTGAACAAGGCCAGCACACTTAAACCCTCGGTCCCGATGACTTGTGATTCGTGCTAGGATTATCCCCACCACACACACACACACACACACACACACACACACACATATATATATATATATATATATATATATATATATATATATATATATATATATGGGGGCTGGAAAAGAAGTTTTACAGATTGATATGTTTATTATTGAAATTATTAGTGAAATGTTTGTATAATCACTACTGTAAGTATTCCATATTATTATTGTAGAATATTTGCCATTGAAGCTGAAATTTGAACGCAAATTTACAGTGGATGATCTAGTGATTAAAGCACTGTTTTCATTTTCTTATTAGGAAATTGTTTTCATTTTAATTTACTTAAATTGACCTCATCGTTGCTCACACGCTCGGTCCATGAAATCCTTAGCATCCTTCTGTAGAACACCATCTCCGTCGCCTCGAGTCTCTTCTTCATCCTAGGAGGAAATCATCTAGCCGTAAAGAAGAAGGGTGACGTTCTCCAAAACCTCCTGATCAGAGGCCTTGCTGCCGGATGTAGTTCATCGTTATATCCAGGAGTGTCTTTCACTATTTCATCTGCTAAATTCTCCAAACCCTATTTCCTCAGTATATAACCCAGAAATATCAACTGTCTCTTTTTATTGTCTGCATAAGTGTCCATTTCGTTCCATTTTACTTCAAGCCTTAAATAAATAGGCTAATCATTTTGAATTATAATCTTCGATATTAAAGCAATTTCAAATTGAAAAAAAAACTACAGACACATTTTCTTTGAAGCTAATCTAATACTTGTAAAAGCAGAGATTTTTGAACGCTAAATATAGTGGCTCCCTGAAACGAATTTTCGGAGTATGAAGGATCAGTTTTCAATCCATTAAAGTTTATACTTATCCTGCCTGGATAAGAGAAATCCTTAGGTTTTCACAGACTTCAGCCGACAGAGCATCATTGTTCTCCGATAAAGCTGCCATGTTGGAGATCATTCTGGCGCCTTCAAGTCTGGTCCTTCAAATGGCCGTTATAATATCTTCCGGGGAAGAGAGACCGCACCCGACTGTCGAGAGAAACAAACTCAAATTGATCGCGCCGTTTTCTAGCCCCGAAGCAAAACGTTCTTATTTCATGAGAAACGTCTTAATTACATGAAAGCTTGTTCAGGTTTGAGATGTGGTTCGAATGAACATCAAAATAAAAATGCAAGCCGTAATCTACAAGATCAACAGCATTTATATAAATTTAGAAAATGGTTGACTTGTAATGTGAATACGCCAACACCTGAAACATTATCAGAGGTGTCCATCAGGTGTTAAGCTAATTTTATGAAGCCCTTGGCAAAGATATATATATATATATATATATATATATATATATATATATATATATATATATATATATATATATATATATATATATATATATATATATATATATATATATATATATATATGGTGGTACTCGCTTGGAAAAAATCTTGGGTATTTCGGCTTGTAGTAGAACAAACGAGTACGCAAAGAAAAATGAAGAATAAAAAAGAAAGAACCATAAAACTGAGGCGAAAACAATCGTCCAGAGTTCAAGTTCAGAGTCCAAAGAAAAAAAAACCCAAAACGAGTAAAAGGCAACTACGTAAAGTGCTCAATATACGAAGTAGAGCAAACCTAAGATAAATCTAAGACTTCTTTGTTTAGTATGATTTTTTTTCTTTTGCTCTTTTATTTTTTTTTTTTTTTTTGTTGCTGAATAACGAACGTAACCCCTAAAGCTGTGTAGTTGAGTTTTTAATAGTTCTTTTTGTCACGTGGTCATGGTTGTTTTTGCTATGTGCTATATATTCTGTTCCATTTTTTACCTTTTTTTTCACGGTATTTCTATTTTAATTTTCTGTTGATTAATGATTCAGTTAATGATTGAATACGCTCATGGTGAGTTCTATGACAATAAAAGATCCGTAGAAATTCCTCTCCGGCATCGTTAAATATTTGAGCTTAACTTCTTTGAAAAATATTACAATACCAATTATAAATATGAGTTCTGGTCGTTATTTTAAGATGTAAGGGGGTACAAATAAAAAGATTTGAAATTGACAACTTTTTCCATTTCATTGAAACAGCCGTTAAACACTTCTATATTCCCCACTTTCTTTCTTTTTTCCATTTTCTCACTGAAATGAAAACGGAATCGTCCATTATTGACAGGGCGTAACGGTAGTGCAAATTAACAAAGGGCTGGAAAAGTACAATTATAATAAGATGTTTTTAGAAATATTAGTTGAAGAAGAAGAAGAAGAAGAACAAGAACAAGAACAAGAACAACAACAACAACAATAGCAAAATATTGCAATAACAATCATAAATATGAAAGCTGGTCGTTATTTTAAGATGTAAGGGGATACAAATGAAAAGATTTGAAATTGACAACTTTTTCAATTTCATTGAAACAACAGTTAAACACTTCTATATTCCCCACTTTTTTTTTCTTTCTTTTTTCTTTCATTTTCTCACTGAAACCAAGTAGCGTGTGCCATTTGTTTTGTTTTTTTTTTTTTGTTTTTTTGTGCAATCAAAATGGAACCGTCTTTTATTCATGTCGTATTCGCAGGAGTTATTAAACTCTTTTATCTCTCCTTCTTTATTTGTTTCTTTCATTAATTTCCTTGGAGAAACAAAAAGTGTCTTTCCCACCCACCCCACTTTCCACGCGATCAAAACGAAATAATCCAATATTGGCACGGCGTAACGGCCGTGCAAACTAACGAAGAGAGAAACTCAAGAGAACTCAATTATAGTAGGTTGTTTTAGAAATAATATCAATTGAAGAAGAAGAAGAAGAAATGAAAACGGAATCGTCCATTATTGGCAGGGCGTAACGGTAGTGCAAATTAACAAAGGGCTGGAAAAGTACAATTATAATAAGATGTTTTTAGAAATATTAGTTGAAGAAGAAGAAGAAGAAGAAGAAGAAGAAGAAGAAGAAGAAAGAGACGAAGAAGAAGAAGAAGAAGAAGAAGAAGAAGAAGAAAGAGACGAAGAAGAAGAAGAAGAAGAAGAAGAAGAAGAAGAAGAAGAAGAAGAAGAAAGAGAAGAAGAAAGAGACGAAGAAGAAGAAAGAGACGAAGAAGAAGAAGAAAACGAGAAAAGGAGAAGAGTAACAACAACAACAAGGAAAAGGAGATGAGACGATAAAAGTGAAACTAAAAAGGGGCACAAGAAGAAAAGAGGACATTTTTTTTTTACACTCTTTCTTCTTGTTTTCTCATTCTGCAAATCTTAACGTCTATTCACAGATTTAAAACAAACAACAAAAAACAATCAGAGATGCCATCAGCGTCTGCCTGGTTCTGCATCAAACATCTGTAAATGACATCGACGGATTCCACAGTCATCTAAGAGAGTCAAGTGGGTGCAACTAAGTACTTACCATAAGGGGTGGAGGATGTCACTTGGATGGGTCGGATTATCAAAGTGTGGAATAGCGAGCATTTCGCGTCCGCCAAAGCTGTTTTCTCGTTAAAGAAGAAGACACAAGAGTCATTTTGCTTCAAGCCGGCCCCTGCCAACAATGGTAATTTGAGCAGTTCGAAACTTGAAAGAGAGAAGTGTTTATTTTATAATTAAATATTAATTTCATGTTTTGTGGAATCGGAGCCCGTAACAAACAATTTTTTCATTGTGTGCTGCCAGAGAGATCTGCTCGGAATTAAACACTTCAATTGCTGTCTTTGGCAAAGAAAAGATGGAGAATTTATTAAAATAAAAATATGATAGAGAAACAATGATGAATGGAGAAACGTATTTTGGAGCAGTTATTTTTCAGTCTGCAGCCATTTTCCAACAAGCGCAACATTACAAACCTATCGCTCTTTCCATAGCTCTTTCACATTGTTTAGCTCCACCCATTAAGACCTTTATGCTTTGTCTTTATCAGAGTTAGATTAAACCCAAAATTAACATTATTCGGACTGTTATCCTCATCTTCATTGCCATATTCACAACGTTTCGGCTATTGTACGCTCCGGCCTTTATGTCTATGTCTCTCTATATATCTGTCTATATCTCTGAGATGAGGTATTATGATTACTTGCATTATTTACATTATTCGGACTGTTATCCTCATCATCATTGCCATATTCACAACGTTTCGGCCGTTATACGCTCCGGCCTTTATGTCTATGTCTCTCTATATATCTGTCTATATCTCGGAAATGAGGTATTATGATTACTTGCATTATTTACATTATTCAGACTGTTATCCTCATCTTCATTGCCATATTCACAACGTTTCGGCTATTGTACGATCCGGCCGTTATGTCTATGTCTCTCTATATATCTGTCTATATCTCTGAGATGACGTATTATGATTATTCTCATTGTTTCGGCCGATGTACGCTCCAGCCTGTATATCTATATATCTGTCTATATCTCTGAGATGAGGTATTATGATTATTTATATTATTTACATTATTCAGATTGTTATCCTCATCTTCATTGCCATATTCACAACGTTTCGGCCGTTCTACTCTCCGGTCTTCTTCAGATGATTCGAATTTCGAACCGGGGTAGATTGTTCTAGTTCCATATGCCATGCCTCTTCCGGGTGTCTCAGTTATTTCCCTTTAACTTAACTCTCCCGAGCCAGCCAAGAATAGAAATGAATACAATATGGGAACCAGTAATAAGGAGTGCTAGAGAAAAGCAATGAATAACAACAAAAATTGTAATGTAAGCTCTGGTAAAAAAAAATGTGATAATAATATCAAAAATTGCAATATGAGCATTGGTAAGAAATGAGAGAGAAAATATTAAAAAACATCAGGAATCGGAGAGCCGAATTCGAACCAGTTTTCTTACAAGGAATTTACCATTAGAGAATGTATGAATTGATCTCTTCTCTCCTCCAAGTTATGGGTTAAATAGTCGAAATCAGTTAAATAGTCGTATAGTCGACATCAGTGTCATTCTGAAAAAAAATAATGCATTATTCACTCGCAGAATAAATTATCTTAAAGTCTCAAATATTACATCAAGTGTTATTTTTAGTGGAGCTCTTGTTAGGGTCCCAGCTATGGAGAAATAGGTAACCCCCAAACTGGGGTCAAAACACTATGAAAGTGTAAAAATAGGTTTTATTATCAGCAATACATTTTTGTAAACAATTATTACCAGCTATAAATTAAGCAGAAATACATTTTCGACAAAAAAATATTACCAACAATACATTTTTGGAAAACTATATTACCAACAATATAAATTTTGTCCTCATTAAATAACACATTGAGGTGTCGATATGCCGTAAATCAAACCAAACTATACATTCGGCATTTTTATCATTTCACCCAAGTAAGGCGATAACGCCACTAAGACGCAAAATGTTAGTGATAGTGGAACAGAGTAAGTGATATTAGTGAGAGGAAAGTACAATAAAAAGGAGTCAACTGTAGTCAGGATCAATGCAAACGATCATTTCTTTAGCTGTGTGCTAAGTATGTGCTTCGCCAAGGCTACATATAGTTTTTGAATTCAGTTTTCTTCCTTATAGACCAGTTGCCATCCAAGGCTATAGAACCCAGTCTGTCCTACTATTCAACCCATACCTGGAGGAGAAGAGTTGGATTCATACCTTTCCCAAGGGCATTAGCCCTTAAGTGAATGTAATGAGCTCGACTGGAATTCGAACTCGGCTCTCCCGATTCCTCAATCCGAGCCGAAATTCATTACTCTACCGATGGCAATTGACGTCGCATTTAATTTTTTTAAAGCTTGTTAGCGACAGGAAAGTAATAAATTGGAAGAGTGTTCCACAGGTGAGAAGTTCGAGAAAAGAAACTATCAGAATAGAACCTACAGTTACATCTTGTTGTTTTAATATAAAAACGATGGGAAGTACTAGTCTATCTAGTCGTATGCTTAAATTGATGCGCTCGAGAGAAGAGGAGGAGAGCTCATTAGAACAACTGCTTTGAATATATCTCTAAAAAAGACAGAAGAAAGCCTCGGTGGTAGAACAATGACTACAGGAGTATCCCTTGTTTCCTCTTTAAGATTGATTTTCTGGTTCCTTTGTTTTCAGCTCTATATTGATAAACCCATGTTCTTTCTTACCAGATGTAACAGCAAAATTGTCCAACTCGTGTACCAGCATAATTGTCGATCCCACAAAATGTTGCATATCTAAAACTTTTTACAAGGTTTTCAGATAGCCATCTTGACACTATTTGTCGTAAGAATCACTGAAAAAAAACCCTTTGTGATATTCAGCTAAAAAGAGAACGGGTTAAAATCTTCTGAACTGAGCAATGGGGAGAGGAAAATAATCATTCAGGCCTTCAGTAATGGTAGCAACATTCATACTCTGGCTTCCATCTTTAAAATCCTTTCTAGAACCATCAAGACAGCGGTGAATAAGTTTTAAAAAAGAGCGAACAGTAGAGAAGAAAACTGGATCAGGAGCTCACATAAGGATAAGAGATAATCATTTCAACTTAGAGCTAAGGAGATGAATTAGAAAAGATCCAGCTCAATCCATAAGACTTTTAGCACGTGAGAGAAGAGTTTCAACAATGACAGTTCAAATATTTGAAATATATTCCAATCCTTCATGAGATTCCGATCCGTAAATTTGAATAATTAATGATGAACATGTCATTTTCGTTCATGATAGATTTCATCAGGATTTTTCTGTTAAGCTTGGACACATTCTTACTGCTCAAAGTAGAGTCCATTAGTGTTAAAATAACCTCGGAGAATTCCAGTAAGATATCTTTAATCATTTCTAAGATATAACGGTTCAAATTTTAATTTAACAATTGGATAATTTTTGCTTTTACACGATTTGAACAATTTTGCTGTTACACCAGATAAGTCCACACAGTAACGATCTACTTTGAGTGGTTCTACCTTGAATGGCTCTACCTTGAGTTGCTCTACCTTGAGTGGCTATTGGGTAAACATAAAATTGGAAAAATTAATTTTGACGAGAATTTTTTTCTGGCTCGACACAGTGAACCTATTTTCCTAGCAGCAAACCTAACAATTGGTTTAATATAATCGCTCCACTACCCGTCAGTAGAAATAATGAGATGCAATGAGTTACTCTACGAGAGTTGAGCATCGACCATCCTGATGGAGTGTTTAATGGTCCCTCTATAATGATTAAGGGATAGTTCTTTCGTTATGGAGGCGTTCAAATTTATTTTGTAATCTCAACCATACGCTTGCTTGATACTTCGTCAATGCCAACGTAGTAGACTTTGTAATTGCAGATCAGTTATGATACACGCTTAAACGATCTTGTATCTTTTGATACATGACAGATTTGTTTCCCGCAGTAGATTGCCATTTCTTTCAGCGGTAGACCAGATAGACCTATAGAACCCGGTCTGTCCTGCTACTTATCCATAGCTGGAGGGAGAAGAAAAGGATTGATACCTTTCCCAAGGGTATTAGCAAGTAAGTGAATGTAATGAATTTGGCTAGAATTCGAACTTGATTCTCCAATTCAGTTATGAACCATGCGTGATACACGCTTAGGCGATCATGTATATTTCTATAGAGGATTAACGAGGCATATTTTTTTCTGCAGTAGGTTGCTATTTCTTTCTGCGGTAGACTGATTGCCATCACACCGGTCTGTCCTGCTATTTACCCATAGCCGGTGATGGAGAGAGAAGAATAGGATTTCCCAAGGTTATTAGCACGTAAGTGAATAGATTCGACTGGAATTCGAAATCGGCTCTCCGATTCCTCAATCCGAGCCGCTATCCATTACTCCATATGCCTCCTCGCAAATACAACAATAATAACGCCGTTGAACAATACTGGCGTCAGACGCCTTTGTATAGTACTCAAACAAATAGTACTTCTTAAAGTGAATAAAGTGGAGAGAAGCGGTTGATAACAGAAGTGTTGATCCGTATAGTATAGATGATAGACTAGAGATAGCGAACATGTATTAGACGTCACGCGATTTCCTCTATATATGCGTTTCCTCTGGTCACGGGATCTACTTAGTTCTGTAACGAGATCGTTTTTGTTTGCTCCCTGGCGATCTATGTTCAACCACAAGTGTTAGTCGCGACACTTTATTCCTATATAACAATTTACAAACCATTTCTTGCCCAAGTTAATGACTGGAGGTCATCTTCGAGAACAGCTTCCAGATTTACTCTGCCGGGCCTATAGAACTTATTATAAATACAAGATTACATAGATTTGTAAACAGCAAAAATACGTACACCTGTGAACTGATGACATCGGAAGACTCTTTACGAACATGAGAAAAAACGTAAGTTTAATTTCTCCATGTGATTTATCAGTCCTAGCCATGATAGCAATTAATTCAGATGGTCTCTTCCTGTACTGCAAATATGTTGTAATAGAATGTTCCACTCTCCCTATTACTTACTGTGGACTGACTATATAAATAATATATATAGTGGGCACAGGACATATCTGAGTTCGTCCGTCTGTCTGTCTGTCTATCTGTCCGTCTCTCTGTCTGAATGGCTACCGGAAGTGTTAGTCGACCCCCTGTCTTTCAGTAGTGTATTCTCTTTTACAATAAATCTCTCTGTCTTATATCTACGCCCGAGTTGCTGTTCCTTCCTTTCCTGAAGTGTTTATATCTTTTTTGGTGGTCTATATATATATATATATATATATATATATATATATATATATATATATATATATATCCTTAGACAAGAAAATGAAAATTCATATGCAGCAGTATCACTGGCTAATGTTGCCCAAGCAGTAGTTTCGCAATACTATGAAATGTCTGGAAGCCAAAGACCACCATTTTGAGCATCTCTGGTGATTGTTGAGTCCAACTGTAATTTGTATTAATCTCGTGATGTCTGAATAAATTTTGTATTTGTTGTAATGGAATGTTCCACTCTCCCTATTACCTACAGTAGAGTGACTATATCAGTTATATATGTAGTGTCCACAGGAAATATCTGAGTCCGTCTGTCTGTCTGTCTATCAGTCCGTCTGTCTGCCTGTCTGTCTGGATTCCGGAAGTGTTAATCGACTCCCTGTCTTTCACTAGTGTATTCTCTTTTACAATAAACCTCTTGTCTTCCATCTATACCCGTGTTTTTCTTCCTTCCACTCGAGTACCAACTTTGTCTGTTTCTAACCATTTTAAGGATACAAAAAATATAAATGACTTATTATTGTTATTATTATTATTATTGTTGTTGTTGTTGTTGTTCTTTTTTATTTATGCTATATAAACATATCCTTCAGGGTCCCAGTCAGAGACATAAATTTCAAAAATGGCTTCATTACATTTTCCACTGATAATTAAAAAAGAAAATGACACAGAGTAAATATTCGCCTATCGTCCACTTCTCAATCCTCCTGGTCTTTTAAACAGGAGTAGATGTTTATCCCTTGTTTCCTGTTTAGGACTGTGTTTCCCGTTCCTTCTAATGTCTGCTTTAGCTCTATACTTCTAACGCTTTCCTTACCTACACTAATATAAGTATACACATTAACCCTCTATCTTGAGTGGCTCTGGGGCTTTGTATTGTGTGGACCTTTGTTAAAAAAAATAACATTTCACGTAGATAAAGCTCTTCTTAATGTGCGAGCTGTACACTTTTTTTGTATTTCTTTAAAGCATAGTCTACAAGAATCCCTTCATTGAGTCTCTCGGGACCATTTGCATTCACTGCGGGGGTTCCAGCTACAAGTGGAATTATTGATGTCCTCATGTACCACGTTTTCTAGATTTCCATTTAAAGATCCTTGAATTTTGATAGTTTTCTGAAGATCTTCAAAGATATATTTCAATCTGCGGGGATTGACATGTCAATAAGAAAAACATACGATGTCTGGGCGATTAGCTTTGATTGTTTTCTCTTTGTGAATTGTAAAATCCCATAAAATTGTTACAGGTCCTATCTCTGTAACCGGGTCTGGGTGGTGTTCATACCAGTTTCTTGCAGTTTCCTTCCCGTAAAAGTTGCATATCTTCCAGTGAATATATTGGCCCAGTGTTGTGGAGTAGTTTCACAGTGGAGCCTTGTATTTGTACTAAGTCAGTCCTAAAATAGGTTCGACGTACAAAACGTTAGGAATGACGCAGAGTAATCTAGTTGCGGTCTACTGACACTTTAGTATCCGACTAACGGTCGTCCGGCATCGACTTACTGACCGACCCCACTGAGCGATATTCAGTCACACCTCCACGAGGGCATCATGTGGCACAAGGCCGGTTTAATGTGGGATCTCCGAGCCTGTGGGCTCGACCAAAAATATGCACTTTTAAAACCCGTATAAATGGGTTCAGAGTCGGTTTACCTCCCCGAAAGAGACTCCGCTCTTCAGCGTAGCCTCGTTCGGGTTCCTCCCTGCCTGAAGGCAAGTTCAACCGGCCACCGGTCGTCCGACTTCAGACTGAACTCAGACCGAGCCACTGAGCGGTATTTAGTTATCCCCGCCCACACGAGGGCATCATGTGGCACAAGGCCGGTTTAACGTGGGATCTCTGAGCCCGTGGCCTCGGCCAAAAATATGCCTTTTTAAAACCCGTATAAACGGGTTCAGGGTCTGTTTACCTCGCCGAAAGAGACTCCGCCCTTCGGCGTAGCCTCGTTCGGGTTTCTCCCCGCCCGAAGGCGGAGAGTTCAAATGGTCAGCCGGTAGCCCGACTTCAGACTGAACTCAGACCGAGCCACTGAGCGACTCCTCCTTACTCTTACTACTCCTACTTATTATAGATGGGAGAGTCTATTAACTATAGAATAGGTGTATTACACTCTAACACCCAGTATATCGTACCGAGTTTTATATTTAGTTGGTGCAAACACTGTGCAACATGATACAAGATGATCAATTGTTTATGGATATTTACCACAGAATCTGCATTTTGGGCTGACACAATTTTTCAATATGTGTGGTTGGTAATTTCTACTTAGCAAGCATTGGTCCAGTGCAACCAAAATAAAACCTTCGGTTTTAACTTTTAACCCTGCATTATGTAACCACTGATGGGTACGGGGTTTGTCTACATCTGCTTATTTAGAACGGGTAGAAGAAGAGGTTTATCTTGCCATCGTTTCTGCATTTGGTACATTACATTATTATTATTATTATTATTATCATTAGCAGCAACAGCAACAGTAGCAGCAGCTGTGGTATTAGGTTGGTGCAAAAATAATTTTTTTAACGTCAAGAAACGACATTATTTTTGCACCAACCTAATAGTAATACCTATTATATGTGCTGTTGAGATCACAGAAGCGTTGTAAAGATTAAGCTTTTAAAATAAGGAAATATTTAATAATATAATCATTTTCTTCTTATTTCGTTTCTGTTTTTATAAAGGCGCATCGTTTCGGTGTTCGTAGAATTCGTCATATATTCACATTTTTAAAATTTGACTGAAGACGATAAAATCTTTGATGCGTTTCCGAAGCTTTGCGTCGATTCAGGATGTTATCATGTACCAATCTTAGTCGCGTGTCTACAAGACAAACGGGTGCCCACCCTGATGCCATCGTAGCTAGATGAAGGAGGGGAGAAAGATTTTCTTGATGACGAATTTGATGATAAAATTATTTGGACAGGGTGGATTTCAAAAGTTAACCGCACTTTCAGCTCCGAATTTTCAATAAAAAAACGTTTTTTTTTTTTTTGTTTTTTTTTTTTTTTCCGTCTCTCCAACTCACACATTTAGTACCGATATTAACTTTCTTGCATTATTTTCTTCTCTTTTTACTCTCCTCTTGTTCTTATTGTCTATCATTTTCTTTTCCTCTCTCCCTCTCCCTCCACCTTTCTCACAATATCATTCATATGAGGAGGCACGGTGGAGTAATGGATAGCGGCTTGGATTGAGGAATCGGAGAGCCGAGTTCGAATTCCAGTCCAAATCCATTATATTCGCTTAACACTAATACCCTTGGGAAAGGTGTGAATCCTCTTCTTCTCCCCCCAGCTATGGGTAAATAGCAGGACAGACCATGTTCTATAGCCTTAGAGAAGAAGAGATATAGGAGAAGGACAACTCTGAATTCAAAACCTATATATATATATATATATATATATATATATATATATATATATATAGTAGATAGCAAACTTATGTAACACATCGGGTTTTGTAAAGTTGACTATAAAAAATTGTTGAATTTGAAAAATACTTATTTCAAATATCTTAATGAACATTGTCTAACTAAACAAAATTTTCTTAGCAAATAAGTTGACAATATGAATACAACAGCGTTTTCTAAATTCTCCTCGCTGATTGTTGTCAATAGTTATTTTTTTAATAAAAAAATGAATTTATTGAAAACAAAGTAGCTATTAACAACAAACAAAATGTCCTTAGCTACTAGAAGAATTTAGAATACGTCATTGTATTCAGTTGACAATATAAATAGAATTTCGTAAATTGTTTGTTGCTAATGGTTACTTTGTTTTCATTAAATTCATTTCGTTCTTGCCTTGAAAAAGTCCACACTGGACAAAACGCGTCGGCTAATAATATAGTTTTCTTATTGTCTTTTAACATACATATATACATACATATATATATATATATATATATATATATATATATATATATATATAATACGTGTGTGTGTATGTCTGTAAACATTTCAGATATAGTATATCTATAAGAGGACGATAGGAATAAAGGTAAAAGAGAAACTTATCATAAGCGACAAATTTCGTTCTCTGAGGGATTGATTTATGTGTTACCCAAAATCAATCCCAATCTAAATGGAAATACTAATTTACATACATATACAAAAAAGAATCTCCCACTCACTTTCGTTTCGCAGGCATTCAACATTATGACATCACGTCTATGAATTTAACTGACTTTTCCGCTAACCCGATAAATATTTTCACTCAACAGATGTCACAAAATAAAATAAAATTCTTACATTTCGCTAGATAAAGTCCCTCAAAAGACAACATGCGTTGTTTAAGATAAGTTTTACATTTGTCTATATTCATATATATATATATATGTGTGTGTGTGTGTGTGTGTGTGTGTGTGGTTGCACTGCAAATTATCTTTTAGGCATGTCTGATCGGCTAAATTACAGACATTATGTCTACTAATTTTTAACAAAATCCGATCATACTCTCGAATAACCTTCCGTGTATTCATGTTAAAGTATGAGAGAAATGTGCTCTAAAGTAAATTTCATTTATTTTCATTGCCCAAGTACTTTTGATCTTCTTCCAAGATCACCTTCAGGGGTGCATGTCGTACAAAACTATTTATACAAAGCTGCGCGTTTCTATCCATTACCGAAATGTTTCATTATGCTTTTAAATGTAAACGATCGACAATGTGCTAAGCATTAATTAGAATGTGAAAAAATTGTCCATTATGGATTTTTTCCTCTATGTTATAATTCCATAGTCATACGCGCATATGTTAGGTATATGACAACTACACTAACAAGACGTCCTACACTACACATGTCTAACCATTCGTCCATTGCGAGATATCTACAGCAAAAATCTTGTCCATATTCACAATATAAAAAATTACTGATTGACAACACAAATATCCTATACCTAGAAAATAATAAATTCAAGCTACATATCCTAGAAGCAATCTATATTAAAAAAATTAAATATATATATGTGTGTGTGTGTGTGTGTGTGTGTGCATTTAGGCAGAAAATTCTCTTTTAGGCATGTCTGATTGAATAAATTACAAATATTATGTCTGCTTATTTTTAGTATAATCCTTTCATATTCACGAATATATATTCGTTCGATATGCGGTTATACACGACAGAGCAAAATCTCGAATCCTGAGCTTTTAATCAAATGTGGCGTTGGTGGTATTGCATCCTTTCTGGTGCAATCACAGTTCAGATGGGCTGGTCATATCATCAGAGCGAGTTATGATCGGATGCCCCAAATCCTCAAGCATAGCCAGCTATTTCATATTAAGTGCAAGGTAGGTCGTCCATCAAGGATAAACTTAAATACAATTTAAATGCTGCAAACGTCCCTATAAAGGAGTTCGAACTTGCTGTTGAAAACCGATCAAACTGGAGAAACACCTGCTACCTAGGTATAATTAACATTGAAAAGAATCGTCGCAACCACCTGAGAGAAACAAGATTAAATCTTGGGCCAATATATCAGCTCATATGAAGGTCAACCCTCCAGCATGTCCATTGTGTGAACTTGTTTACAAATACCGTGTAGTATTTTCGTCTCATACGAAACGTAAACATAAAAACTAAAAAGTGAACTGAAAGATACTCATACGTCGAAAACGACGGGAGAGTCCATCATATATATATATATATATATATATATAAAATCTCATGTTAATACGTTTTAAGATTCAATAAGATTTAATATTGTTCTGATTCATTAAAACAAAAAACAAATATAGAGGTTAATGATTTAAATGGCGAGAATACATCGTCGCAAACACATAAATAAGATACACCAACCCCGAACCTGTATATGAATGATAAGATCCCTGTTTATAAATTCCAGTTGCATAAGGTCTTTTAACTTTTTACAAGCTTTCGTTTGTTCCTACAGACATCATCAGGTATGGAAGTAGATTTTGTTCTTGTTTTTACTTCTCGGTAATAAGAGGACAACAAAAATACAGATGTAATCCGAAAAAATGCTATGAGAAATGTTATTGTTTTGGAACTTGCGGTCGCAACGCTGAGTTTGAATTTAAATTTTAAGGTTGTGCGTTTTTGTACAAATATAGCAATAAGAGAATTCTTTTTTACTGATAGATTTTCCGTCAATATGGCATGAACTATACTGTTCAATAATTACAGTAATGTCGCACTTATTATCCGAAAGTTGCACTTGGATCAGTTATTTTAATTTCAATTAAAAGGTGCAATTAATTTATAAATTCATGAATCATTCATACAAAAAACAAGTTTTTTGTATGAATGATTCAGGAATTTATAAGTTATATTTGCAGCTTTTAATTGAAATATATATATATATATATATATATATATATATATATATATATATATAATATTTTCTACTAGCGAAGTGATTTCGCCATTAATCGCATTAATATTGCTGATTGATTCAATGTATGATTCCCCAATATAGCATATATATATATATATATATATATATATATATATATATATATATATATATATATGAGTTTGTCTGGGATTTATAATTTAGGATTAGGTTCCGAGTTCCCGCTAAAGTCTTTTTCATTCTCTTTCACTCCAAGTACCCCGGTGTATTTTAGCGGCATTACTGCCCAAATTATATGTCCAGATGAGAGAAAGAACAGATGAAGTAAAATTCCATTGTTCGAAGCATTTACTTTTTAAAAAGTGCTCAATACAAAGTAGACCAGTATTAGTGTAGCTCTGACATTTAATTAGTTGGTCAAGACAACCCCATAAGTCTATTTTTCATTATGACCATGTGTTTTTCTTACCCCTCCCCATTAATCTTTCGGAAAAGAAGTAACATTTTACCTCCATATTTTCTGTGTATCAGTTCCGTACCGATCCTTCAGTATCTCTCTATATTTCTGAGATGAAGTATCATGTACACTATTTACATTATTTGGACTATTGTCCTCATCTTTGTCGCCATATTTATCACAATGTCTCTACCTTTCAATATCTGACTATATTTCTGAGATGAGGTATTATGTACACTATTTACATTATTTGGACTATTGTCCTCATCTTTGTCGCCATATTTATCACAATGTCTCTACCTTTCAGTATCTGACTATATTTCTGAGATGAGGTATTATGTACACTATTTACATTATTTGGACTATTGTCCTCATCTTTGTCGCCATATTTATCACAACGATTCGGCCCTTCAGTATCTGTCTATATTTCTGAGATGAAGTATTATGTACACTATTTACATTATTCGGACTATTGTCCTCATCTTTGTCGCCATATTTATCACAACGTTTCGGCCTTTCTGTATCTGTCAATATTTCTGAGATGAGGTATTATGTACACTATTTACATTATTTGGACTATTGTCCTAATCTTTGTCGCCATATTTATCACAACGATTCGGCCCTTCAGTATCTGTCTATATTTCTGAGATGAAGTATTATGTACACTATTTACATTATTCGGACTATTGTCCTCATCTTTGTCGCCATATTTATCACAACGTTTCGGCCTTTCTGTATCTGTCAATATTTCTGAGACGAGGTATTATGTACACTATTTACATTATTTGGACTATTTTCCTCACCTTTGTCGCCATATGTATCACAACGTTTCGGCCGCTGTACGCTGCGGCCTTCTTCACGTGATTGGAATGTCGAACTGAACCCTTTATTTCGCTCACTGATGTAGGCTCTTCTAGTTCAACGTGCCATGTCTAATGGATATCAGTTATCAATTCTCTCCTGTTAATTCCTGTCTCCAAGTTCTCCACTGCCTTAACCGGGTATTGAACTCGCACTCTTTGGGTCCTGTCACTGGATCTAACTAACGCCTTTATCCATTATTCCATGTGTCGAAACGTTATGATAAATATGGCGACATGGATGAGGACAATAGTCTGAATAATGTAAATAGTGTAGCATTTTGCTTTTGAAATTTTTGAAAAAATTATTTAATCATTAGTCACTTAACATCGCCTGAAGAGTAATATTGCAGTAGCATTGTAGTACTGAAGCATGTTTTTGTTATAATATCTTATAATAAAATAATAATAATAATAATATATGTATATATATATATATATATATATATATATATATATATATATATGTATATATGTATGATCATATATATATATATATATATATATATATATATATATATGTATATGTATGAAGATATATATATATATATATATATATATATATATATATATATATATATATATATATATATATATATATACATATATATATATATACATATATATATATATATATATATATACATATATATATACATATATATATATATATATATATATATATATATATATATATATATATATATGAGGGCAAACATATGACACAGAGATATTTCGCTGATATCGTCTCTTCTGTAGAATCAATTAGAACCTTGATGCATGGAATATTTTTTTCCCGAACTTTGTTCATATGACCTATTAACCCTTTTTGAACAAACAAGAGCACTTCGAAGTCGGGGTGGGGAGGATAGTTTCACAGTCACATACCCGTTTTGCATCCGACAGTCTCTTTCTCCTTCCCTATGACGTCATTCACAGTTCATGTTTACTGCGATATGTCTGCAATAGAACTTAAGATCGCTAATTTGATAAAGAAAAAAAAACTTTAAGAAGATTTCTTTTTCCTGTTGAAAGACGCAACAATTGATTCTCTGGAAATTGCTCATAGCTTAATAAAAAAAAAAAATGCCTCCGTTAAAATATATTTGTTTCAAAGATATACGCCCGTCATTACTATACTAGCTGGGATACCCGACGCTGCTCGGGAAAAAATTGCTTCAGAGAGAATAAAAGTGAAAAATATAATGGTGTTTAGAATCTTATTATATTTTTCTTAAAAAGGATATATAAACAAATGTATGCTCTCTTCATCGTTGTCAAGTTTATCTCTCGTATCCAAGAATTTAATTCATTCCTTGCTGATCGCTTCATTTCTGGTGATGGCGCTAATGACCAAATCGGCCAATTCTTGGCTTATTGACTTAATGGCATTGTAATGTTGGTGGTCGTTTGATTTCTTTCTTTCTTTTCTGGTGGCATCGAAGATTTTGCTTCCGATGGCGATGGAACACAGCCAATTGCCACGACCCATTTGATTTCAGATAAAATAACAAATGTTATGACTTTATTTCAATATTATTAAGGTGCTAGGATATCATTAGTTCTTAAGAAAATTTCTGCGAAATTTTGCATGCATTAATTTCAATTCTTCTTATTAATAACTGCATTGTTTCTTTCCAGGTACGAGGTAGGGTTGAAAAGTTCATAGTTTGACTATGAAAGATTGATGCTAGAGCTTTGAAATCTTGCATGCACAAGTTTCAACTCTTATTATTATTATGTTGGTGCAAATATAATGACGTAATAATGTCGTTTTTTGACGTTAGAAAATACGTCAAAAAATGACATTATTACGTCATTATTTTTGCACCAACCTAATAATAACTGCATCGTTTCTTTCCACGTAAACCGAATATCTAACCTTTCAACGAAGACTGCCTATCTTGTTTGTAAGTCAACAACAGCAGATATGACGTCATTGTCCCTGCGATACTGATTTTGAGCCAAATGTTTTTCATGTTGGGCAAAAGATGATAGTCAATTAAGAAGATTAGAGGGGTGATCAGTTTAAACTAACAGCATACAGTAGCCATTGAAACCAAGGACGTGAGCATTATCCTGATAAACCAAGATACCTTCCTTCCGTTTTTCTAGACTTTTGGTTTTGGTCCTCTTTAGTAACTGTCTCAGCAAATTGGCATAGTACTCTCAATTGATGCTGTGACCCTTTTGAAAATAGCCAATAAACACTTGTGTATTCAAAAGAAAATCCCAGCAGATGAAACAACTTCTTTGAACCTAGTGAAGAGCAGTTTCCACTCTATGTATTATCTCTTTGTCTCAAGCTCAAAGTGATGAACCAAACACTCATCCAGTGTTAAGAAACATTCAAGAAACCAGCCTCAATGTCAGATTTTCTCGTGATGTGTTCATTCTGATGCGCTTTTGATAAGGTATCGGAAAACGTGGCACACACACAACTAAAACCTCCATCATGATATGTCCATTGTGCAGAATGTTCTCAACAAGCTCCGGCTACATGATTTATAATCAGTCGCTTGTCAACCATCACCATGTGGTGAACAAGATCGACGTTTTCCTCGCTGGTAACAGCTGCAGGTCATCCATACATTGGATCATATTCAAGATTCCCATTCTAAATTCAGATGCCCACTTTTACGCTGGAGCGTCATCCTCTAATGTAGAAATCATGTCAACATGAATGTCCTTGAAGTCTAAACCATTTTTCTGCTGATAACATTACGATTCCAAATTTTGTTCATTTTCAAGAGAATCTGCTACTAGTTACTTTTAAAGTCTTCTTTGAATTGATTTGACTGTTTAACGGTATATCAACACCTTATGGGTCATTTAATGCCGAAATATAATTTTCTTGGGGGCTTTGAAATAATAAATATATACAGCTTATAATGCTTTCACAATTGCATAAATGGTAGAAGATACTCAGCTTTTGTAAATATGCACGCTTGTGTGGACATAATTACTAGATGTATTTTTTTATGTTTTAGTTTTATTTTGTATTGCAATTTGATTTATTTAAGAAATTGTAGGATATTGATTAATATCATGAAAGAATTATTTCATGTTGGTGATTTCGTTGGTTGATTTTGTTCAGCGGCATATCAACACCACTATGAGTCATTAAATGCTGAAATTTAAGTATTTTAAATATTTATGACTTCAAATAAATATATACTATAAATAATGTTGTTAACATTATTATAAATAGATATTGTTGGTAATTATTGTTATATATAAAAATGTATTTTTACACTTTCTTAATTTTGTTTGGGAGTTCTCTATTTTAATGAAACATGCATAAACGAAGGATTGCTGCCTAAATATACAATATATGAAGAAATATAGTCTTAAGGTGTGCTATATTTATGGAATAAAGTGCTCAATATCAGAGATAGAGCGTGTGTAAATATAAAAGTGAACACTAAAGTCAACAGTTCTCGCCAAAATAATAGTTAGAATAAACTACAACAATCAACTCCAAAATCAAATAAATTTGCTTTAATTAAGTTCCCGAACCAAAACAAAACTATTAAATAAGCGATATAAAGAAATTTTTACTACGTTAATAAAAAAAATGATTAAAAGATAAATAAATAAATATATATATAAGATAAGAAATAAAAAATAAATAAATAAATAAATAAAAATAAATAAAAACAAGCAAAATAATTTAACCCAAATAAATAAATAAACAAATAAACGACTTCCGGTAAAATAACGGCCAAAATAGACTACCCACAATGCACTACTGGCCCGTATATATACATATATATAAATAGCCGAGAAAAATAACAGCACTCGTGGTCTGTCGCCTCTAAGTGTTGACTTCTATGTTCACTTATATATATATATATATATATATATATATATATATATATATATAATGCTGAAATTTAACTATTAGGCTGGTGCAAAAATAATGTCGTTTATTGACGTTCAACTTCAAAAGATCATAACTCTTTTCATAATAAACTTTATTAATCGAAATAAGAACCATTAGAATCGACACATTTTTGCCAACGAGAAACAAGTCTATTTATCCCATTAGCATAGAAATCCGGAGTTCTGGAAGCGATGAAGTCATTGAAGGCCGATTCGGCATCATCTCGGCTTTTGAAGCATTTTTCGCGCAGGAAGTTGTCGAGATGCTTGAAAAAGTTATAATCAGTGGGCGAGAGGTCCGGTGAATATGGCGGATCAGGCAGAGTCTCGTAGGCCAATTCGTTCAGCTTCTGCAGGGTCAGTTGAGCAACATGCGGGCGAGCGTTGTCATGGATGAGAATTGGTCCCTTCATATTGACCAATCTCGGGCACATACGTTGGATCTTCTGGTGCATTTCGTCAATTTGTCGGCAGTACTTCTCCGCCGTAATCGTTTCGCCCGGATTCAAGAAGCTGTGATGGATGAGACCGGCCGCAGACCACCAAACAGTCACCATAACCTTTTTTTGGTGCAATTTCCGGCATTCAACCAATGTGCCGAACGTCGCTGGTTGTCGTAATCCGCTCGAGAAATGGGTCGTTTTTGTTGCGCAGAAGGAGCGTAGAAGACACCTCAAAACAACGATTTTTTTGATTATCGTTCAATTCATGCGGCACCCATTTATCCAACTTTTTTGACTTCCCTATTTGCTTTAAATGGCGAACGACTGTTGAGTGGTCGACCTCGAGTTCAACAGCAACTTCTCGTGTGGTTTTGCGAGGATCGGCTTCAATTAAGGCTTTCAAATGTTCGTTATCAACCGCAGTCGGCCGGCCGCGACTGTCTTCATCTTCGAGGCTCTCGTCACCATTGCGAAATTTCTTGAACCACCGTTGTGCCACACGTTCGTTAGTGGTTCCTGGGCCAAACGCATCATTGATATCACGAGCTGTCCCGGCAGCTTTTCGGCCTAGTTTGAACTGGAACAAGAACATCGTGCGGATTTGAATTTTGTCCATGCTGTAGAAAAGCCTTGCAAAAAAATGAATGAAAAGATTAAGAACGGTAACGAATAACAGGATTCGATAGAGCGAAAAACGCGCTTCAAAATGATATATACCATGGCTATATATATATCAATGAATTAATTCAGAAATCATATATAAAAGTAACATATGTGAGAAAACGACATTATTTTTGCACCAACCTAATATTTAAAATATAAGATATTAAGAAGAGTTGAATTTGAAGCATGTCATATTTCACAGCTCTTGTACGACTTATTCATCATCAGCCTCTCATGTTTTCAGCCCATCGACGTAATGACAAATGTCCTACCGTAATTAATAATCATACATGGTAGTTAATAAATTTAGAATACACTAGTATACCTTAGTTTTTGACTGGCAGTGGAAGCGTACACGGTGGATTAAAAGAAAAATGCTGACCCTCCTCTACCACCACTGAAGTAGACTTTAGAAGGAACTGAAAACCAAATCCTCCCCCACCAAAAAAGAAAAAACAAAACAAGCACTAAACATCTACTCCTGATCTAAAGACCGGGGGTGAGTGTGAACCTGGCGATAGATGAATCTATTTACTCCTACCGAGGATATAAATAAATAAATAATGCATAAAATTTCAGACTTTAGACGGAGATGTTAGAAGTATAGCGTTGAAGTAGACTTTAGAAGGGACCAGAAACCTATTCTTAAACGGGAAAGAAGGGATTAATCTCTACATCCGTTCAAAAGACCGGGGAGGAGTGTGAATCGAACGATAGGCAAGCCTATCTACTCCTATTGAGGAAAATAAAGCAAAGAAATAGTAAATAAATAGTAAGTAAAATTTTAGAGTTTTAGGTTGAGATGTTAGAAGTATAGAGTTGAAGTAGACTTTAGAAGGAACTGGAAGCGACTCCCCCCTACAAAAAAGAAAGAAAAAAAAAGTACTAAACATCTACTCTTGATCTAAAGACCGCGGAGGAGTGTGAATCGAACAATAGGCAAGCCTATCTACTCCTATTGAGGAAAATAAAGCAAATAAATGCTAAATAAATATTTTGATTTGGTTTGTTTTGTTTTACGACATGTCAACCTCAGTTTGTTATTTAATGCCGACAAGATTGCGGTTAATGTATATATTTTTTTTTAAATGTATTATTGGTAATTTATTTGTAAATGTATTGCTGGTAATATTTTTTTTTTTTTTCAAAAATCTATTGCTTGAATTAAAACCTATTTTTATATTTTCGTAGTGTTTTGACCCCTTTTCGTTTGGTTTGGTTTACGGCATTATTTATGGGTTATTCAATGCCGACAAGATTTTTATTGCTGTTAATATATTCTTTTTTTACAAAAATACATTGCTGATCATGTAAAAATAGATACCTCCTCGAGATCGCTAAAAAAAGAGCATAGCATGATGAAAAAGACGCCAAACTTGACGAAAACAAGATTTTATCGTCTAAATGTTTATGTTATTATTAAGAGGAAAGATCAAAGTATTTTGGGGGTATTTTTTTTACATTTTTTAATCGTTCCTAGCACATCCGAAATTTTCGTTAAAAATCTTGTTTTTTTTGGGGGGGGGTTGAGTCAGCAAAATTGACCATTTTTCTCCATTTTATAAAAAAACTGGAAATCTCACTTTGAAATTCTTTTAAATATCAATTATCATTTTTTCAAAACTTATTTGAAGAAAATCAGAAATTATAATCTTTATTTAAAATATTTTGAACAAAGATTAACTTAGCTTCTGCGCCGAAAAGATGTAATTTGAAAATAAAACAAAGGAGGTCATAAATTTTCGCATCACTTGACAAGTGATGAATGACATTTTGACGGATACTGTGAGGCTAATTTGTTCTACGGAAGGAGAAAAATGAAATAACTGACATTTAAGTGAAGAAATTATTTACCTCGTTATTTTTAAGGAAAACTTTCAGCGCTCTATTTTTTTTTTTTTTTGTACTTAGCTTTCACCTTTATGTTTACGATGCTTTATGGAAAATATATTATGAAGACATTAAAATAAGACTGTTAAGAGTGAGATTAAATTTCATATTTCATAAGAAAGGTATCTAATTAATTTATAGGTACCTTTCTTATGAAATTTTATCAGAAGTGTACATAAAATTATAGTATTTATTATATTTTACTGTGTTATTTGTATTTCCATTCATTTTTATTATTAATTTTGATATTTCATTTATGGAAAAATGACATAACTGAGATTAATATAAAAATAAGATCATATAAATTTCATAAGATGATACTGATACTTGTAGGTACTCTTCCTCAGTTGAAATTGAAAAATCAAATTAACTTCTCCACACGTGTTTCGCAAAAGTAAAGGCCTTAACGGCGGAGAACTATGCTTAACTCAAATAAAGCAACTTAATTGTATTCTGGTTGGTCTTCCGTACTTTATAATTACAGCCCGATTATAAACACAAAATTACATTTCTTAATTACTGCGGATCTTCTGATTAGTTAAAATGATACAATTTACAACACTCTAAAAAACGATCTACCTCATAAGAAGACTTAGGAAACCCGATGCGACTTTTAACTAATTTAAAAACTTAAATGTAAAAATCTATTATAATTAAGAAATAGCAAATAATTGTATTAAAAATTCATTTTTCATCGAAAAATTTTTTTGCTTTCAGAAAATATTGTCCATATTCATAAAAACAACTAAAAACAAATAAAAGCATTTGAAATTAAATAATGTATTTGTTTTATTGTGTTTTGTATGTTACAATTCAGAGCTGATTTTCAGGTAGGGGGGGGTCCAATTAAAAACAAAAAAAAACATGATTTGCATTCCTCAAAGCCTTGTGCTTTTAACTATTGTAATCCCTAAACCAGATGCGGTTGAATTTCTAGCGTTTTCATAAAATTAGTTGGGGGAATAAATATAAAAAATATTTCTGCCATGAGTTTAAGAAAAAAAATTATTTATAATAATTTAATTAATATTAAGTTCTCCACCGCCTTAACCAGGTATTGAACTCACACTCTTTGGGTCCTGTCACTGGATCTAACTAACGCCTTTAGAACTTGGAAGGGGGAATTAACAGGAGATAGCTGATAACTGGCATCCATTAGACATGGCACGTGGAACTAGTACAGTCTACCCCAGTGAGTGGAATAAATGGTTCAGTTCAACATTCCAAGTACCTGAAGAAAACCTAAGCTCTCAACGGCCGAAACATTGTGATAAATATGGCAACAAAGATGGGGATGATTGTCCGAACAATGTAAATAGTGTACATAATACCTCATCTCAGAAATATAAACAGATCCTGAAGTGTCGAAACGTTGTGATAATTATAGCGACAAAAATGAGGACAGTAGTCCGAATAATGTAAATAGTGTACATAATACCTCATCTCAGAAATATAGACAGATACTGAAAGGCCGAAAGGTTGTAATAAATATGGCGATAAAGATGAGGACAATAGTCCGAATAATGTAAATAGTGTACATAATACCTCATCTCAGAAATATAGACAGATACTGAAATGCCGAAAGGTTGTAATAAATATGGCGATAAAGATGAGGACAATAGTCCGAATAATGTAAATAATACCTCATCTCAGAAGTATAGACAGATACGTTAGGATTATCGAGTTGAAGAAGCATTTACGAAGCAACTGAAAAAACTAATCATGAAACAAGAGATAAATTCCTATTCCTCTTCAAAAATTGGTTGTGATAAAGTCAGATTTTAATCACTTTTTTTAAAATTAGTTCACCTCGAGCAAGGTGATGAAGCCACTAAGATGCAAGTGAGTGAAAGAGAATGAAAAGCTTTCGAGAGGAACGGAAGCTCTATCCTAAACATGAAACAACGAATAAACCTCTACTCCTGTTCAAAAGACAGGGGAGAATTGCGAACTGAACGATAGGTGAACTCATCTACTCGTATTCAGGAAAACAAAAATAGTAAATAAAATTTCAGGTGGAGACGTCAGAAGTATAGAGTTGAAGAAAACTTTTAAAAAAACCCGAAACCCAATCCTAAAAAAGAAACACAAAGGATAAACCTCTACTCCTGTTCAAAAGACAGGGGAGAATTGCGAACTGAACGATAGGTGAACTCATCTACTCCTATTCAGGAAAACAAAAATAGTAAATATAATTTCAGCTGGAGACGTTAGAAGTATAGAGTTGAAGTAGATTTTAGAATGAACACGAAACCCAATTTTAAACAAGAAAAACAAAGGATAAACCTCTTCTTCTGTTCAAAAGTCGAGAGATGAGTGTGAAATACATTAATTTACTATAAAGCTTCAAGGTCATATCATTATCTTTAAATTTATTTATTCTAAAAATAAACATTTTTATAATAACGCAATCTACATAAAATTAATATTTTTCGATAATACAAGTGTTGGGGAATTTATCTATGGTAATCAAAATAATTTTACAATTATTATGGGTACGTTATAAAATATTCAGGCTAGTGACATTAAAAGGCAATTCAAAATTACGTCTAAATTTATTAGAGATCATGTCTTCAGATATGCTAGACATTTGTTAGAAGAAGTTTCAGATTTATTACTTTTCTTACTGGTAATTGCACGATATAACGTTTCCAAAAGTAGTTTTCAAACTTTCAGCGCTACAGATATATACAAAATATATAATCATTAGGAGGTATTAAAGATGTTTTTATCATTCATCAATTAATGCAGACAAGATATTCTCTAAATACCTCATGATGAACAGCTAAATCTATTATCAAGTCAATGGAAGTGTCTCTTTGGTTCTGTGATTAAAAAGAAATAATAATAAATACATTAGTAAAAGTCTGGAAGAATAATCATGACAGGAGGAATAATACTCCATTTCAATAAGAGCAGATATATATATATATATATATATATATATATAGAGAGAGAGAGAGAGAGATAGATAGATAGATAGATAGATAGATAGATAGATAGATAGATAGATAGATAGATAGATATTAACAGAGCTAAAGAGATAGTAGCTAGCTAGCTTTATAGATATTCAAGGATACTTGTATTTTAGGGTGGTTAGCCAATCCCTATTGCAGACGCGCGCTCAGACACATTTGTGTTTGCTCAACACCCACTGTGCCTACCTGTGGTTTGCACTGCAACTATGCTGAGCAGATATTAGTTACAGTTTCTTGGAGAGAAGGTGATATCTAGAGTGATCAACAATCTGAAAAGGCCAGCACACTCAAGCCCGAAACCTTACCAAAGGTGCCGCACGCTGTGAGTCCCCCACCCCTCTCCAAACCGATAACATCGAAGAGAAAATAAATGCATAATCAAAATGTTGATATTCCACACAACTTCAAATAAATGGTTAGAAAGAAAACTCCTCATTTGTACTAGAAAGAGCGATAATAGCTACTGGACCGATAACGCACACACACACATATATATATATATATATATATTTATGTATGTAGAAGCCAACTCTTAACAATATTAACTACAAACAAAGCCACAATGTGCTAACCGTATTCGGAAATTAAAAACATTCCTACCACACACTAAGACATACACAGAAGGCACACACTCAATTAAGCTGAAAAATGGAATCATCCTTGATAATGGCTAAAGGTATAGCCGAAAACGCTTGGAAATATAAAACATTTCGACAGGTTTTACACACTTTTAGTTCAGAAAAGAAAGCTGTTGTTCGAACACAATTAAAATTAAATTAAAGCTTAACAGTAGTAACTTGTCTGTCGTTTTTAATGAAACATGCATAAACGAGGGATTGCTGCCGAAATATACAATATACTTAGAAATATAGTCTTAAGGTGTGCTATATTTATGGGATAAAGTGCTCAATATCAGAGATAGAGCGTGTGTAAATTTAAAAGTGAACATTGAAGTCAACAGTTCTCGCCAAAATATTTAATAGTTAGAATAAACTACAACAATCAACCCCCAAATCAAATAAATAGCTTTAATTAAGTTCTCGAACCAAAACAAAACTATTAAATAAGCGATATAAACAAATTTTTACTACGTTAATAAAAACACTGATTAAAAGATAAATAAATAAATATATAAGATAAGAAATAAAAAAAAATAAAAATAAATATAAAAATAAATAAAACAAGCAAAATAATTTAACCCAAATAAATAAATAAATAAACGACTTCCGGTAAAATAATGGCCAAAATAGACTACCCACAATGCACCACTGACCCGTATATATATAAATAGCCGAGAAAAATAACAGCACTCGTGGCCTGACGATTGCATATAGCGTGAAACAGACTGTTTCCTCTAAGTGTTGACTTCTATGTTCACTTATATATATATATATATATATATATATATATATATATATATATTTATGAATAAAAATGACAATAGGAAAACTGGTAATTGCTGACGCGTTTCGTCCAATGTGGACTTTATCAAAGCAAAATACGAAAATGAAATTAAATGAACAAAGTAACTAATAAAAACAAAAACAGAATGTACCTAGCAACTGGAATGTAGAAAAACGGTATTTTCATATTTTTAACTGAAAAATAACGTCAGTAATTGTCACGTGTGGAGAATATTGTCATTATAATTGTGTTGATGTATTCAACCATTTTCTTTTGATTTTATGAATCTGTTGTGTATATTTGTTTGTAAGAGCATTAATTTTGTTAAGAAAGGTGAAATAGGGAAAAAAAACCTGGGCGTAGATTAATATTTGAGTAGTTTACTATGGCGGCACTCTCCAGAATTTTCCTTCTGGGTGAGTTATTTTCTTTTTTTATGAGTGTAGCATTTTTAAAATCAAAATTATAATGACAATATTCTCCACACGTGACAATTACTGACGTTATTTTTCAGTTAAAAATATAAAAATAGCGTTTCTCTACATTCCAGTTGCTAGGTACATTCTGTTTTTGTGTTTATTAGTTACTTTGTTCATTTAATTTCATTTTCGTATTTTGCTTTGATAAAGTCCACATTGGACGAAACGCGTCAGCAATTACCAGTTTTCCTATTGTCATTTTTATTCATAAATATTGTCTCTCTACTGATTAATTCCGAGAAATTTTCATATATATATATATATATATATATATATATATATATATATATATATATATATATATATATATATATACACAGAGTATATCAAATATATGTTTACAAAACTTTGGATCGGGTTCCTCACAACAGAACAAGTACAAAAGTTCATATAAATATATGTCCGCAAATACTTCGTTTTTGTGTTATTAAGTTTTTTAAAAAAAATTGGTAGATGATGCCTTTTTTGCTTAAAGACTTGGTTGCATTTTTAATTCGTGTACATTTGTGGCTAGTCTCTCTTCAGCGTTTAACTTGGTAGTAGTGTGTTAACTGAGATGTGTTCCAATTAACAATGGCAGGATATTTATATCGCAGGCTAAAAATATGATTTTTACATACGGCCGCGCCAATGGTAATGGACGCGAGGCTGCACATCTGACTACGAAAAACACATCCTACAGGCTGTCAAAGACGATACAGGTATCAGCACACGTCAAGTGGCCCTAACATATCGTATATTTTACAGTATCGTATGGGGGCGTACTTGAACAGCAGCTCTTGTATCCGTATCATTTGCAACAGGTGCACGGTCTTTCACTCTCTGAACGGGAGAACTTTTGCCGATGGTTTTTGCACAAACTGCCGATCCGTTGTTTGTCTCTTCAGTCTTGTTTACAGATGGATTGCGAAGAGATGCAATGGCAAATTTACGCAACCAACATTTGTCGACGGATCTATATCACATGGTTCAATAGAGGCGAGACACTAGCCTCAGTTTCCGATTAATGTGTGGGCTGAAATACTAGGTAACTGTCTAGTAGGTCTATATGTTCTCCCAGCACGTCTTAGAAGAGCTGTCTAGAGGGACGTTATTTTTAACACACTTCCAGAATTGCTAGAGGATGTGCCTCTGCTAATACAAAGACGTATGTGATTAATGCATGATGGGATAGGATTTCTATCAATATTATTGCTAAAACAACTTTTGCAGTCTAAAAATATTTCCTGGCTTTAAATAACCTGCAAAGGGTTGATAAGCCGTAGAAAACGAATCAGTCAATGAAATAAAGATTAACTACAGTCATGTCTTTTAGATTTATTTATATTCTATGGAATATAAATATACAGAAACTGCCGTGGCCACAAAGTAAGGGATCAGTTTATATACTGATTGTAATATAGAATTGATCCCCCACTTTATGTCCACATTATCATTTCTGGCTTTAAATAACCTGCAAAGGGTTGATAAGCTGTAGAAAACGAATCAGTCAATGAAAAATATGCGAATAAGACTGGATAAAGAAAGAAGAGCCGTGTTGAATTTTAATGAATGGATGACGATATAAGAAACAAAAAAAAATGTCAGAAAATCCTGAAGAGAAGTATATTACAGTATCGCATCGTGGGTACTTGCACACCAGCTTCTGTATCATTTGCAACGTGTGCACGGTCTTTCACCCTCTGATCACTCACTACGGGAGAACTTTTGCCGATGGTTTTTGCACAAACTGCCGACCCGTTGTTTGTCTCTTCAGTCTTGTTTACAGATGGATTGGGAAGAGATGTAATAGCAAATTTACGCAACCAACGGGCGGATCTAAATCACATGGTTCAAGAGAGGCGACACACCAGTTCGCAGTTTACGATAAATGTGTGGAGCTGTCTAGAGGGACTTTATTCCTAACACACTTCCAGATTTGCTAGAGGATGTACCTCTGCTAATACAAAGACGTATGTGATTCATGCATGATGGGATGTGATTTCAATCAATATTATTGCTAAAACAACTTTTGCAGTCTAAAAATATTTCCTGGCTTTAAATAACCTGTAAAGAGTTTGATAAGCAAGTAGTTTACATACGGCCGCGAGAATGGTAGTGGACGCAAGGCTGCACGGCTGTATCAGATTGCGTTTCAAGCCCGAAGGCAGCCGAGTCATCCAGTCTTTGCTGCTGTTTATCGCCGTGTTGCGAGAGAGGATTCGTGGCGCCACAAACTATGGATCGAGGAAGGCCGAGATCCGCTCATACGCCTGACCACGAAAAACACACTCTACAGGCTGTCAAATACGATCTATGTATCAGCACACGTCAAGTGGCCCTAGCATAACGTATATTTTTCAACGATTAACCTGTGTTGTAGTGAGTTAACAGAGAAGTGTCCCGTTTAACAATGACAGGATATTCATTTCATTTGTTCTCCCAGACTTAAACTGATAATACGAAGACGCATGTGGCTAGTCTGTCTTCAAAGGTTAACCTGTGTAGTAATGAGTTAACAGAGAAGTATCCCGTTTAAAAATGGCAGGATATTCATATCATGAGCGGCCGTGCGAATGGTAATGGACGCGAGGGTGCAGGGCTGTATCAGATTGCGTTTCCAGACCGAAGGCAGCCGAGTCATCCAATCTTTGCTGCTGTTTATCGTCGCTTTGCTGATACAAGATCCGTGGCACCACAAACCATGGATCGGGGAAGACTGAGAGCTGCTCGTACGCCTGACCACGGAGAACGCATTTTACAGGCTGTCGGTGACGATCCAGATATCAGCATATGTCAAGTGGCCATAGCATGTCGTAGATCTCATAGTACCGCATCGAGAGTATTTCAAGAGCACCGCGCGAATGGTAATGGACGCGAGGCTGCACACCTGACTACGAAAAACAGATCCTACAGGCTGTCAGATACGATCCAGGTAGCAGCACACGTCAAGTGGCCCTAACATATTGTATCCGCTGCAAGTAGTTTACATACGGCCGCGTGAATGGTAGTGGACGCGAGGCTGTACGGCTGTATCAGATTGCGTTTCTAGACCGAAGGCAGCCGTGTCATACAACTTTTGCTGCTGTTTTTCGCCGTGTTGCTGAGAGAGGATTCGTGGCGCCATAAACTATGGATCGAGGAAGGCCGAGATCCGCTCATACGCCTGACCACGAAAAACACATTCTACAGGGTGTCGGAGACAATCCAGGTATCAACACACGCCAAGTGGCCCTAGCATATCGTATATTTTACAGTATCGGGTGGTGGGTACTTGAACAGCAGCTCCTGTATCCGTATCATTTGCAACGTGTGCAGGGTCTTTCGTCCTCTGATCACTCAACACGGGAGAACTTCTTTTTTTTTATGCACAAACTACCGACGCGTTGTTTGTCTCTTCAGTCTTGTTTACGGATGAGACAATACTTGGAAGAGACGGAATAACAAATTTACACACCCAACATTTGTGGGCGAATCGGAATCCCCATTGTATAATACAGGCTAGACAGTTGACGATTAATGCGTGGGCTGGAATTGTAAGTATGTTCCCCCAGCACGTCTTACAGGAGCTGTCTACAGGGGCTTTCTTTCGAACACACTTCCAGACCTGCTAGAGGATGTACCCCTGCTAATACAAAGCCGCATATGGTTCATGCCTGATGGGGCTCCAGCACGTTTTAGTCACATTGTTCGGGATGCACTGACTGGTATCTACGATGAAAGATGGATAGGTAGGGAGGGACCGGTTCCATGGCCTGGGCGTTCAAGCGACAACTGCCTTTTGGATTTTAATCTGTGGGGCCATATAAAATATTCGTTCAGGCAGCAGACGTTAATAATGCAGAGACGCTTTATCAACGAATCATAAGGGCCTGCAAAACCATTCAACACTATGGGAGTATTTGAAAGTGTGCGCCAATTAATGATCCGACGGGAGTATGCATGTGTAGGAGCAAGCAAATGATATTTTGAACAATTCTTACGAGTTGCTGTGTTGATGTACAACGATAGTCTTTTGGAAATACGTTTAGCTAGTTTTGATGTCAGGAATCCGCCCCCTGAGTTTGTAAAATTATGTTTGATGCACCCTATGAAAAAGTGGGAAAAGATTACATGCAACGCATTTCGTCCTTCAGGCCTTTATAAAACTAAATTTGTTTATGTTGGTACAACTACACATGCGCACGAACGAAGTGTGCTGGGAATTTTAGAATTTTTCCTTTAGCTAGTTTTGATGTCAGGAATCCGCCCCCTGATTTTGAAAAATTATTTTTGATACACCCAGCGAAAAAGTGGGAAAAGATTACATGCAACGCGTTTCGTCCTTCAAGCTTTTATAGGACTAAATTTGTTATGTTGGTACAACTACACATGCGCACGAACGAAGTGTGCTGGGAATTTTAGAGTTTTTCATTTAGCTAGTTTTGATGTCAGGAATCCGCCCTCTGAGTTTGTAAAATTATTTTTGATGCACCCTATGAAAAAGTGGGAAAAGATTACATGCAACGTCCTTCAAGCTTTTATAGGACTAAATTTGTTATGTTGGTACAACTACACATGCGCACGAACGAAGGGTGCTGGGGATTTTAGAAAGTTTTCTTTAATTTTTTTTTTTTATCTACCCAAATTAATGTAGGCTCTCTTTTTTTCTTTTCCATCATTCATTTTACTAGATATCCAAAACTGTGATAGTTGAAGATCTGCTAAAGTATTGAAATATTGTATGGGCCAGGGTGCAAATTTAGGGTAGATGAACTTGCGATCAAGACACTCTTTAGACATTTACATCGTGGTAAAATAACTTCTTTGCTGTCTTTGGTTCTACCATTAATGATACGAGTAACCTACAAAATAGGATTGCACGTGTAACTGTAATAGAAAATAATGTCATAATCAAGATGTTGACGTTCCACACTACGTCAAACAAACGGCTAGGAAGGAAACCATCATCAATACTGGAATGAATAATAACAGGTAATCGATTTAACAAACATATTTTACTGAAAAATTTGATTGTGATGGAGAAACCACTACCTGATCATGTATGAATGAATGCTGGAAAATCTCATCACATTAAAAGACACAGAAAGCATGGTAATTAATATATAATAAAGAAAAAGAAATCTGTGGAGAAGGCAAAGTGAAATCATTAGATTCTCTTTCCCAATAAGTCATGACAATTCACAGATAATAAAGAAAAGGAATCTGTGGAGAAGGCAACGGGAAACCACTCCACTGTGTTTCCCAAGAAGTCATGGCAATTCACAGATAATAAAGAAAAGGAATCTGTGGAGAAGGCAACGGGAAACCACTCCACTGTCTGTCCCAAGATGTCATGGCAATTTACAGATAATAAAAAAAGGAATATGTAAAGAAAGCAACGGGAAACAAATCCACTGTTTTTCCCAAGATGTCATGGTAATTCACTGATAATAAAGAAAAGGAATCTGTGGAGATGTAAACAGGAAACAATTCCACTGTCTTCCTTAAGAAGTCATGGCAATTCACAAATAATAAATAAAAGGAATCTATAGAGAAAGCAACGGGAAACCACTCTACTGTTTTTCCCAAGAGGTCATGGCAATTTACAGATATTAAAGAAATCTGTGGATAAGTCAACGGGAAACCACTCCAGTGTCTTTCTCAAAAAGTCATGGCAATTCAAAGATAATAAAGAAATGGAATCTGTGGAGAAGGCAACGGGAAACGCCTCCACTGACTTTAAGAAAAAGTCATCGTATTTCACAGTGAATAAATTAAAAGTATCTGTTGAGATAATAACAGCAAAAAAATTCCTTTATCTCTCTTAAGAATTTTTGGCAAAGATAAGAATAAAAAAGGAATCTGCGAAAAAGGCAACAGGAAACCACTATCCTATCGCTGTTTTCTTTTGAAATCTTTTTTTTTTTTTAATCTCTTTAAAATTATAAGGTATTGTATGCGAGAATATCCCCCGAACAACTGCTTTGCTCTAGTTATGCTTTGTTTTCGTTTTGTTTTATTTTTGTTTTGTTTTTTTACTGTGAATACGGATTCATGAAAATGGGCGATTATTGAAGATGGCCTGAGGCAAAACATGGCTCCAAGAAAGAAAGATTGATAAGATCAGAATTGAAAAGTTCTGTAATGAGAATTGGGCGAGCAAATGAGGGTGGAGGTAGTCTTTTAGAGCAGGGGAGCGGCGGTTCGTTGAACATGTTGAAGCATCACGCAGGTGAAAAGATCAAACAGCAAAAACGAAACAGTAAACAAGATGGCGGGCGTGATAAGTTCGTGCGGAAAGAGCGCCATATTTACAGGTAGACCAGGATTGGATTTAAACTTAAAACAAAAAAATGTTTACAAAGCAAGAAAGCCGGCGGTTAATTAGATAATGTTGGAGGCAGCTGCAGGGCTTGATGAGGCTGTTAGTCTGTGATCATAAAAATGGCCCTTGGTGAGGAACATCACTGTAATGGTATTCGTAATATCCATGGAGCATTCATCTTTAATAACAGAAAAAGTGACTGAACAGGATTTAGTAAAATGTGTGCAAAAAGATTTCAGGTTCTCTCTCTCTCTCTCTCTCTCTCTCTCTCTCTCTCTCTCTCTCTCTCTCTCTCTCTCTCACACACACACACACTCTCTCTCTCTCTTTTTCTTTCTCTCTCTCACACACATACACACTCTCTTTCTCTCTCTCTCTTTCTCTCATTCTTTCTCTTTCTCTCATTCTTTCTTCTTCCTCTTTCTCCCTCTCTTTCCGTTCTCTCTTTCTTTTTTCTCTCTTCTTTCTCTCTTTTTCTCTTCTCTCTTTCACTCTCTCTTTCCCTTTCTCTCTCTCTCTCTTTCTCTCTCTCTCTAATAATTTTGCATGCCCCTAATTAGTTCAATTTCTATTTTCATTGTTAGGTAACCTACTATTTTGTCTCTCATTCTCACTCTCTCTCTCTCTCTCTGTCTCTCTCTTACTTTATCTTATTTGTCCTTTCTCTCTCTCTCTCTCTTTCTCTTCTTCTCTCTCTCTTACTTTATCTTCTTGGTTATTTCTCTTTCTTTCTCTTCTCCCCCCCTCTCTCTCTCTGTCTCTTACTTTATCTTCTTTGTTTTTCTCTCTCTTTCTCTTCTTCTCCCTCTCTCTCTTACTTTATCTTCTTTGTTCTTTCTTTCTCTTTCTCTTCTTCTCCTCTCTCTCCCTTACTTTGTTCTTTCTCTCTCTTTCTCTTCTCCTTCTCTCTTATTTTATGTTCTTTCTCTCTTTTTCTCTTCTTCTCTCTCTCTCTCTCTATACACACACATATATATATATATATATATATATATATATATATATATATATATATATATATGTAGAGAGAGAGAAAGAGAGATAAAGAGAGAGAGTGAGTGATTGAGAGAGAGAGGGAATTATCACAAATGCCCTCATTCATGCGATCAAAAGCGCAGGAACCCCAGCATTTAAGTTCTTGTGTTGCCACTGATTGATTCGTTGAACATATCACCTGACGAGACCTTAAATGTCGAAACCCCGGTAGTGTTCCCGTCAGCGTCCATATCTTTTTAAGATATTAAATCGCTCTTCAAGTTTGGTTTTCCTACTTGAAATGGAGCACTTTTTAACGTGTACGATTTTAACAAATATTTCATTGTTAATTTCGGAGTTTATTTTAATTAGATGAAAGGATTCACATGTGCTTCTTATAGTATGTAAAATAGATAGGTTAGTTAAGAAAACAAGAACAAACGAAAGGATACCAATATAATCAGTACGAAAAACATTTATTAAATATTAATTATTAACCATATGACAGAAATGAAGCAAGGAAAGAATGGTTTTAAGTCCGGAATTTTCGGAAACGCCTGGGTCCATTTTTACGAAGGACACCGGCGTGTCCGAAAACAGGGCAAGAAATAAACAGGAAAATGGAAATTACTCACCGACAGATGTTTTTGTAGACGGTGTATTTTCTGGTGGGGATCATATTATTAGCAAAAACCCTTTGTTTGATTCCTCGCTGTGCGAACCTTTTTATGAAATATACATATATATATATATATATATATATATATATATATATATATATATAGATAGATAGATAGATAGATAGATAGATAGATAGATAGATAGATAGATAATATTAGTGGTAAATATACACATACATATGCAAAATATATAAATATATATGCATACATGCATACACATAGATATATATTTTGTATTAAAAAAACATTCCAAGAGGATAGAATTCAGGAAGAACTCAATGTCCAGGACAGAGTAAGGATATAATAAAAAGGCTTAAACACTAATATTCCGTGGTCATAATTTATTCCACTGGAATCGCAAATACGATCCAATTCATCAGACCTACAAATTCAAAAAGGCCTTTTGAATTTCAAAAAGCCTTTTAAAAAGCCTTTCAAATAGGCTTTTTTGAATTTGTAGGTCTGATGAGTTGGATCGTACTTACGATTCCGATGGAATAAATTATGACCATGGAATATTAGTGTTTAAGCCTTTTTATTATATATATATATATATATATATATATATATATATATATATATATATATATATATATATATATATATATATATATATTAGGTTGGTGCAAAAATAATGAAGTAATAATGTTTTTTGACGTATTTTTTAACGTCAAAAACGACATTATTACGTCATTATTTTTGCACCAACCTAATATATATAAATGGCAATATCTGTCTTTCTGAATGAAGCTGCCGTCTAAAACCGTGAACCAATATTGATGAAAATTTGTTTACATGTTAAACTAACATCCAGTTTATTATTAAGCTCTGTAATGACACCACTAGCGCCCCAAATCGCAGCTCACTGCCTGGTCTACGCGAAAGCCTGTTTATCCCTGTTTAAGCAAAGGAGACAATTGGTGTTGTAAAATTTTTAGAATTTTTTTACGCCTCTTACAAAATTATGACACTTATAAAGATTAAAATTCGAGACAGATAAGGATCTTCGTTCAATTTAAATTTTGGGGGGTACATCTGAACGAATCGCAGGTTATTTTCTAAATAAAATCTTTATTTAACGCATCAATTCAGTATAATCTTTCTTTGAATACAAAATCATTTCAAATCTTACCTTTGCATCATTAAATTCCTCAAGTTCGAATTTATTAAATACAAAGAAATTGGTTCGATTCATTCGTTCATTTAGACGTAAAATAACATTTAATTTGTACGTATTTGCGAAAGAAACTTTACCTAAGCTCATATTTCAACGTACAATGAAAAAAAAAAGCATATCGTGATTGTTGTTGCTATCTGTGGAATAACAACATGTTTGAAGGATATTTTCGTGCTATATACCGTCTATGTTTATAAAAAAGATCCTTTTGTGAAAATAGACATCCTTCTTAAAATCCAAATGACCTTAATCGTAACCTTCCCCGTTAAGTTTTATTTAGAGCATATCAATTCAAATGCAACGAAAAACGAAACTGAAATTAAAAATTTAATAAATAATTGTTTTTTAAACATTTCACAACATTCACTATTGAAATTCATATATCTATAGAATTTTATTTTTTTATCAGCTGAATTCATTTGAAAAAACGCTAAAAAATCAGCATACCGTGAGGAAAGCATATTCCAAACGTAATGAAAACTTAGTTTTATTGTCAAAATCTTTATGTTATTATTAAGAAGAAGGTTTAAAATATTTTTTGATTATTTAATTAAATTTCTTACTTCTTTTTAGAACATTAGAAATTTTTATTAAAAAAAACATTTTTTTTTTTCTTGCCTCTGTTGTTATACTAACATTTAGTGTAGCAAATTTTCGCCTCTTTTTTGCGGTGACAGACACATTAATTTGAAAATTCTTGCAAAAATATTTTTTACTTGTGTTTTAGCCCCTTAGTTAATTTTATGAAAATTTGAGATATTTTAGTGACTATATTTGCTTAAAGCAGAATTCTTTGAAGAATTTAAATCATCGAATTTTTTTTTTTTTTTTTTTGTATTTTTGCAAAATTTGACACAGCCTTACCGAAAATCTTTTCTGAATCGAAAAATAAAAACGCCATAAAATTAAGACATTATTTAATTAGAGAAACGTGTAATTGTTTTTATGAATAATAATATGGTGAAGACAATATTGTCTGAAGAAAAAAATTTCGTCAAAAAATGAACTTTTACAAGATTTGTTTTCATTTTTTTACAATTTTAAATTGAATAATTTGTAAAGATTTTAAATCTTTTAAAATTCATCTTCAATGAGATAATTCTTAAAAAATACTGAGAAGCCTATTAACAGAGAACGTGATTTTTTTTCCGCCAATACTAATGTCGCGAGAGCAAAATCTTTTGGATGAGGGGGTGACACCATTCTTTCTGCGCATGCGTGAAAATCTTCGCGCTGGTAGGCTGTGTCCTTTTTCGGCTGTTACACCTAGAGTACAAACGTGTAGTGAGCGCTCGTCAGATTTTCGTTTTCACACAAGATGACCAAATGCGTCGAGCAGACATATTGCATTTTTGCCAAAAGCTTAGTGATTCTTATTCTCCCAGCTTGTGACTTCTGGCTCTTCCTCAATCTGAAAACCACGCGATTCCCATGCAGTTTGCTTTTGCTGTTCCGCCATCACATTTGGGCGCGAATTTCGCCGACACTCTCTGTATGCATAAATGCACCGTTAAAATCGAATGCACTGTTTCTGTACTTATTCCTACTTCGGCTTGTGGATAGCCTACCTAATGGCGTCTTATTCTCTACTAAGTCGCGGCCATGTTTGAAGCGGTAGTAACACGCTTTGATTTAAGTTTTGCCGATTACATTATCGCCAAAAGACCTGCTGATGATTCTAGATAAAGAACGTTTTATTTTTGAGTGGATATGTATGTCTTATTTGGAGTTTGGAATAATTTTCTTTCGTCTTATTTTTTTCTGAAACCTGGGAGTCATTTCTATAGTTAGTTGAATATCGTATAGTTGTTAGGTTTTCAGTCCCGTATAACTTGGGTACTTTTATTTCTACTGTAGTCTGTATGGCGTATCTTTATGTTGATTGTTGTCATGTCATTTTTAGTGTTTCTTTAACGAGTTTGTCTGCACTTCGTGATTTATATACTCCCGGCCATCTTTCTTCATTATCTACCGGATAAATTGCAGTACTCAAATTTTAAAACAATGACAAATAATTCACCTTTTTCTTCTTTTACTCCTTCTTTGTGCCTTTTCGCTTCGATCACGGCTCACCCCAACTTCTTACACAAACTCGCTAGATGCCGTAACTCCCCATGTATAATACGCCTTCATCCATTAAACGTACCCTTAAAATTGTGCTGAAAGTATGGGAAAATGCATAATACGCACTCCTTGTTTGGTAATTAAACCTTAAAAATTGTACCTCTCCAATTTAATTACTGACAGCATTTCCTACTCTTATGTAAAAAATGGTTTGAAACATAGAATATTATTCTAATTTAGTTTTACGATAATTTATATTTTCTTTTACGGCAATTTTTTAAAGATTTTTTGTAGCTGTGCATCTACGCACCTCTGAGTTTGCTTATTATTTTTTTAGAAACATTCATATTATACATGCGCAATTACGGTAAATATAATCTATTAGATTAAGATTAAAGATATACCAGTAATGTTATCGTTGCACAGAATACCTTAATTCCCCATGTGTAATACGCCTTCATCCATAATACGCACCTCTTAAATTCTGCTGCAAATGTAGGAAAATACTTCTCCTCATGCATAGTACGCACCCCTTGTTTGGTAATCAAATGGTTTTAAACATAGAATAATATTATTCTAATTTAGCTTTATGATAATTCTTTTCCGGCAAATTTTTAAAGATTTTTTTTTTAGCTGTGCATAATACGCACCCCTTATTTTTATTTATTTTTTTTTAAATGCGTATTATATTTGGTGAATTACGGTAGTTTCCTTGCTGCTTTCCTCTGTCCTTGTGAGTGTCAAATTCTCCGAATCTTCTCTCCTCATCATGTCCCCTAGAAATTTCAGCTACCTCTTTCTGATTCTACGCGTTCTTTTCATTTTTGTATTCCTCAAAACTTTCTTGTCACTGACATGTTCAGTCCATGGTATTCTCAGCATCCTTCAGCAGAACATTTCTCTTCCCTTCTCTTCTTCATCGGATATGATATTGTACAGCATTCACTTCCTTATTGGGGGACCGAGATTACATAACCGTACACCACTCTTTTCTTTGTTTCTAATTAAATGTTTCTATTTTAATAATTTGCGTAGCGTTTAGAGGCTATCTTTCGCTATTCCAGTTCTTCGGATTTCGGTGTCACAATTTTTCCAGATATTTAAATTTTCGTATTTGTTTCATTGTGCTGCCTCTAATTCTTAGTTCGCCTCTTCGGCTTCTTCTCTGGCAGTCAGCTATAACTTTTGCCTCCTCACAATTAGCATCTAGTCATTTCTTTTCACTTTTCTTTACTAAATTCTACCGATGTTCATTCAGTTTTATTCTGCGTGTGCAATCAATTCTGTCTCGTCTGCATACCTTATGTTATTCAAATTGAGTCCACCGGTAACAAATCCTAGCAGGACATCTAGTTCTCTCAGAATCCCCTCGCTATAAGTTGTGTATATGTCTTATGCCCCATTCTGTTTTTGTGTGTTTATTAAATTCATTATCTATCTGCATGCAAGCTGTTTGTTCAAAGTATTGGATTATTCTAATATATTTTGCAGATAAATCAGACTTGCCTAACAGCTTTTCTGTCGTAATTTATCAAACGCTTTTACAAAATCTATAAAACAGATGATTTCTCAAATGTGTTCACAATGCTTACGAGCATTTTTTTTTCGGGGTGTAGGGATGCAAAGGTCGATTATCTTCCTTTGGTTGCGATGAAATCACGAAGCTCACATGACGGCTGGTGAGTGACGTCAATTCAAAGAATAACAAAGGGCAGTTGCTATTTATTATGCATGGAGGCAAGCCGTACCTACACACGCCGGTTGATATGTAGGCCGCCGAGTAAACGGATGTCACAAGCTCAAAGAAAATTATAAGTTCTTAAAAGAAAAATGAAGGGCGTCACTGACCTGCCCTTTTTACCGTTGGTCAATATTACAATAAGAACCCCCTCTCTCTCTCTATCTTTCTCTCACTCTCTCACTCACTCACTTTCTCTCACTCACTCTCTTTCTCTCACTCTCTCTCACTCACTCACTCTCTCTCAGTCTCTCTCACTCACTCTCTCACTCTCTCCCACTCTCTCACCCTCTCACTTTTTCACTCACTCCCTCATTCACTGTCTCTCTCAGTCTCTCTCTCACTCACTCTCTCTCACTCTCTCGCACTCTCTCTCTCGCACCCTCTCTCGCGCTTTCTCACTCTCTCTCTCTGTCTCACTCTCTCTCATTCACTCACTCACTATCTCTCACTCTCGCTCACTGACTCACTCACTCTCTCCCACTCTCTCACTCTCTCTCATTTTCTCACACTCCCTCATTCACTCTCTCTCTCTCAGTCTCTCACTCACTTTCTCTCACTCTCTCTCGCGCACTCTCTCTCTCTCTCTCATTCACTTTCTCACTCTCAGTCTCTCGTACTCTTTCTCTCTCTCACACTTTCTCTCTCTCTCTCTCTCTCTCTCTCTTCAACCGTTTCACGCTACTTGTTGCATACATGTTATAATTTATCTCAGAGGGAGGGAAAAATTATTGATACGTATATACCGGTATATATATATATATATATATATATATATATATATATATATATATATATATATATATGTACGTTTTGCAAACAGTGTTTTGGGGTGAGTTTGAATCTCATGCTCGTCGCTAATGTTGTATCCTTAAAAAGGTTACGAACAGACTTAGGTGGTACTCGATTGAAAGGAACAGCAACAAAGGCATAGATGAAAGAAAGAGAGGTTTATTGTAAAAGAGAATACACTAGTGAAAGACAGGGAATCAGTTAGCAGGCTAGTAATTCCCCCACCACCCCACGAGGCAGGATGTGGCACAAGGCCTTTTTTAATGCAGGGTAAAACCGAGCCCATGGGCTTGGCCAAAAATTCCCCATAGACCCCGTAAAAGACGGGGCCGGGTAGCTGTCTACCTCTCCAGACGAGACTCTGACCTTCAGCATAACCTCATCTGGGTTCATCTCCGACTGAAGGCAGAGGGTTTGACGAGCTTAGCTGGCGACAATCCCCAAATAATTGCCAAAGCAAGGTTATTTACCTTACGTCCACGCGAGGCAGGATGAGACACAAGGCCGATTTTAATGCGGGGCAAGATCGATCCCGTAGGCTCGGGCAAAAATTTCCCGTCGACCCCATAAAAAACGGGATCGGGTAGCTGCTAACCACCCTAGACGAGACTCTCTTCTTCGACATAGCCTCGTCTAGGTTCCTCTCTGCACGAAGGCAAAGAATTCGACCAGAACAGCTGGAGACGAATCTCCAATTGCCGAAGCAAGTTTCAGGTATATCCTGTGCACACTATATATATTTACTGATAGTCAGTCTACAGTAGGTAATACGGAGAGTGGGACATTCCATTACAATATATATATATATATATATATATATATATATATATATATATACATGTGTGTGTATGGGTATGTATGTATATATATATATATATTCCTTTCTGTCATCATTTTTTTCCTATCCGTGTTACTATATGACGGATATGAAAGGTAAACCAAAAATATTCTTTTTTGCCTAACACTTCAATTAGGAATTACTTTTATCGTTTCTTTTTTTTTTTTTTTTTTTTAAGCAATTCACCTCAAGCAAGGCGGGAGTGCCACTAGCACGCGTGGGGTTACAGAGGATTGAGAACAAGAGTACAGTGGCATGTCTGAGGAAAGGATACAGAAAAGGACGGGAAACACGCTCAGGGTGCCAGATGTCGATTGACATTACACTTGAGCATTTGAAGATTATAGCCATCGAAGAAGCAAGTAAGGGGAAGGGAGTTCCACAGATGGGAAGAGCGAGAGAAGAATCTGTTTGAGTAGAGGAGACGGTTACATTTAACCGTTTTGATAATGAAAGTTGGGACCGAGATGCCAGCCTGGTAACTCGCTTAAATTCATACAATCTGTGAACTAGCGAAATTAACTCGTCGGAACAGTTTCCGTGAAAATATTTGTAGAAGAGACAGAGGGAAGCCACTGCACGTCTGTGGGATGGCGATTGTAGACTAGATGCCAGTTCAGGACCTATCATCTTGCATATTCGTCTCTGGATTTTGTCAAGGACCTACAGACGTACTGCAGGAGCACCAGGCCATATATAACAGCAATATTCCATTTCATAAAAATGTCAGTTGAATAGCGCCTCTTTATAGATTCACGCACAACAAGATCAACCAAACATTCGAATTACAAATTGGATATACCAAAATCAAAAAAGTATAGCAATTTAAATTTCAGGGCAGAAAGAAATGCGAAAGGCGCATTGGGATAGCAAAAACTGACTTCCAAAAGCTAAACAGAGTATTAAGAAACAGGAAAATTCCATTAGAAATAAAGAGTAGAGTACTGAAATGTTACGTAATATCAGTCCTCCTCTATAGCAGTGAAGGATGCACAATCTTCTGGCAGATGATTAAGAGACTTTACGCAAATGTGGATTTACAGAAAGATGCTGGGATTAATAGGAATCGATTATGTGAGCAATGACGAAGTTTTAGAGAAAATGCAAATAAAAAGGGAACTTATACTTAACAAATGAAAGAGGTGAATTTCAAGGGCATATAATGAGAAAAGAGTGTGTGGAAAATCTGATACTCACAGGACAGATTAAAGACAAGTGGGACAGGGGAAAACAGCGCAAAACGAGCTTGTGTAAATGGATGGCAGAAGCGTGATTAGGAGAGATAGCAAAAAGACAAAAACTTTTAAGAGCTACAAAAGGAGGAAATTGTGGAGAGCCATGATTGCGAATGTCCTGAAGGGACATAACACACAGAAGACGAAGAAAAATAAGCTTGTGTAAATGGATAGCGGAACAGGGTTGAGGAGAGATAGCAAGATGACAAAATTTATTAAGAGCTACAAAAAGAGGAAATTGTGGAGAGCCATGATCGTAATTGTCCAGAAGGTACTTGGCACACAGAAGACGATGAAGAATAAGCTTATGTAAATGGATGGCAGAACAGGGTTTAGGAGAGATAGCAAAAAGACAAAATTTATTAAGAGCTACAAAAGGAGGAAATTGTGGAGAGCCATGATTGCTAATGTCCTGAAGGGACATAACACATAGAAGACGAAGAAAAATAAGCTTGTGTAAATGGATAGCTGAACAGGGTTGAGGAGAGATAGCAAAAAGGCAAAATTTATTAAGAGCTACAAAAAGAGGAAATTGTGAAGAGCCATGATCGCTAATGAGCGGGGGCTACATGGCACACAGACGACGATGAAGAATAAGCTCATGTAAATGGATGGCAGAACAGAGTTTAGGTGAGATAGCAAAAAGACAAAATTTATTAAGAGTTACTATAGACAGGAAATTGTGGAGAGCCATGATTGCTAATGCCCGGAAGGGAACTAACACATAGAAGACGAAAAAAGCATACTCTTGTGTAAGTGGATGGCAAATCAGTTTAGGAGAGCTAGCAAAAAGAAAAAAAAAATTATTACGAGCTACAAAAAGAGGAAATTGTGGAGAACCATGATCGCTAACATTCATTACAAGAAAAAGAAGAAAATTAAATTGTAAACGCGATATCTGCTTCTCCTACTCAGTTACTGTATCAGCAAATCAGTTTTTTTTTTCCCCGTTTTAAAGTGGAAAGCTTCAATATAGACCCACTCCGAGATATAACGGTGTTATTTCTGGCTCATTTCTGTCGGAATAATCACTTCGCCGATGTTTGAAAAAAAAAAAAATATGATTACTGGCAAGAAGCAACGAAATTTTGTCAATGTAATTAACATGCAAATTAGTGTACTTTATCTTAATTAGTATTCATTAGTAATTTGCATGGTATTCTAAATATGGACGACTTAATTATGAAATATCGGGATGCTTGATAAGTGTCGGCATTGATGACCAAAATCAAACGAAAGAATTCAAATGCAAGAAAAAACGAAGTCGTTGACTTTCGCAAGGAGAAGGAATCTTTCTCGGATTCCAGCACTTGTTATGCTATCAATATTTTACAGATAAACAGAGCATCGACGACATTTTACAAATATATAGGTCCCGATCTGAGATTATTTGAAACTAAAACGATTCTTTTAATACTACACAAGGAATAAAATATCTTGTTTAAATGGTAATGGCAATATTAACCGTTTTCTTATAAAAAAAAAAATTCGACATACAATGGAACTCGAGTTACGATTTTCTTCCTTCCCTTGCCATCAGAATGAGATCAAATTGTAGTATCAGTCCTCATCCCTAATGATAATTGTAATATTAAGAGTTACCTTATAAGGATATATTCACCATACAATGCAACTCGAGTTACGATTTTCTTCCTTCCCTTGCCATCAGAATGAGATCAAATTGTAGTATCAGTCCTCATCCCTAATGATAATTGTAATATTAAGAGTTACCTTATAAGGATATATTCACCATACAATGCAACTCGAGTTACGATTTTCTTCCTTCCCTTGCCATCAGGATGAGATCAAATTGTAGTATCATTCCTCATCCCTAATGATAATTGTAATATTAAGAGTTACCTTATAAGGTTATATTCACCATACAATGCAGCGCGAGTTACAATTTTATTCGCGCCCTGGCCATCAGGATGAGATCAAATTGTAGTATCATTCCTCATCCCTAATGATAATTGTAATATTAAGAGTTACCTAATAAGGATATATTCACCATACAATGCAACTCGAGTTACGATTTTCTTCCATCCCTTGCCATTAGGATGAGATCAAATTGTAGTATCAGTCCTCATCCCTAATGATAATTGTAATATTAAGAGTTACCTTATAAGGATATATTCACAATACAATGCAACTCGAGTTACGATTTTCTTCCTTCCCTTGCCATCAGGATGAGATCAAATTGTAGTATCAGTCCTCATCCCTAATGATAATTGTAATATTAAGAGTTACCTAATAAGGATATATTCACCATGCAATGCAACTCGAGTTACGATTTTCTTCCTTTCCTTGCCATCAGGATGAGATCAAATTGTAGTATCAGTCCTCATCCCTAATGATAATTGTAATATTAAGAGTTACCTTATAAGGTTATATTCACCATACAATGCAACTCGAGTTACGATTTTATTCGCGCCCTGGCCATCAGGGTGTGATCAAATTTTAGTGTAACTCATCATCTTTAATTGTAATGATAATACTAACCGTTTCCTTATAAGGAAAAATTTAGCATTCATTGACTGAATATTCAGTGCTAATCGAATTAAGTCTTTCTTCCCTGCTTGACCATTGCACTGGGATGAAAATATAGTATCTGGTCTGATCATCTCTAATGTTAATGGTAATATTAGCCGTTTCCTTATAGGGAAACATTCGGCATTCAATGATTGTGTAAACAGTGCGACACGAGTTACAGTTTCATTCACTCCCTGACTGTCGGACTAGAAACATATTGTAGTATCTGTTCTCATAATCTGTAACAGTTGTTGGTGATATTAGACGTCCTGGTAAATTTGCTTTTTAACGCCCAAACGCCCGCGGGCTAAATATCTCTTAAAATTTTCCCAAATTGTCATAATTTCGTGTAAATGTTCATGCTGAACTCGAATTAAATAATTAAATAATGAAGAAACCTACCGCTTTTGGAGTTACGACAAGAAAAAAATCGGACTTCTTGTTGGTCGTTAGTCCTCCATTACTGCCACAATGTTCACTAATTCAGAGCTGAGTACATCCGGTGGCGCAACATTAAATTTGGGCCTATTTACTTCCTTTACATATGTTCGTTTCCGAAATCAATACGCACTACGATAAAGCAATTTAATTTTTTTTTGGGGGGTGGGAGGTATGTGTAGTTTTACTTAAAATTAAAACAAACAAAAATTACAGAGTAACCCGGATATAAGAGAGTTGTCGGGACCGGAGAAGAAGCCTCTTATATCCATGTTTCTCTTATATCCGGGTTTGGTCTATTTTGTTTAGGTAAGTATGGCTCTAATTTGGGACCAGAGAAAATCTCTCTTATATCCGGGTTTCTCTTATATCAAGGTCTCTTATATCCGGGTTACACTGTACAATGTAAAGAAAAGGCTAGAAAGGAAAATAATACAAAACTGACAAATTAAAAAATAACTCCCCAAACGGTAGGTTTCTTCATAATTTAATTAATTCGAGTTCAGCATGAACATTTACACGGAGTTATGACGATTTGGGATAATTTTAAGAGATATTAAGTTCGCTGGCGTTTCGACGTTAAAAAGCAAATTTACCGGGACGTCTCTTCGTCATTCATGGTCCGAGCAGCAGGTGCTACTCCAGTTCAGTCGAGTTTGTAAATCCTGGCAAAAAAAAAAAAATGTTAGCGATAATTCAGCAATACTAAATATTGCAAGGATTTGAACCGGCATCAGCGTGTTGAAAAAAATTCTTGTTTATCGAAACGGCGCATGGAAAGTTCGTTACGACGGTGTGGGTGGGAGGAATGACTGAAGCCTTTTATTTACAATTTATCCCTTTAAAATGTGATGAAAATATGTCAAGTGCCAACCTGTCAACCGTATAATTTCTATGATTCTCGCTTGTGTGTTATTTCTCTGTTTAATATTATTCTGGAGATTGCAGACACAGCAAAATTCACTATTAAGGTCCTTTTTTTGTCACTATAATTACTCTGGACATATGGCCTCAATAGCTAAATGGATTCATAATTCCTGTTGAGTGAACAGTACGCCAACATGTGACGCCCGGGTAAAAGTGTAAGAAACCCAATATACCCAACAGTTCACTCTTTCTGATACACGTATACCAGACATGCGTCAGACTAGATATTATTATTATTATTATTATTATTATTATTATTATTATTATTATTATTATTATTTATTTTCTTTGATTTCTGGCGTTTACACATTTCTTTCCGGGTCCCGCCCAGGGACCTAAGGTTAGAAATGGCATCATGACACATTCCACTGACAAAAAAAAAATTACATAGATAAAGCCCTTTGTAAAGTGTCGGCTGTACTTGTCAGAACAACTTTTTGTATCTCTTTGAGGCATGGACTTCCAGGAATCCCTTGAATTAGTCTACTTCAATCTTTTCCAACCACTCCTAGGGCTCCAACTGCAACAGGGATTGTTGATGTTCCCATATGCCACATTTCCAAGATTTCTATTTCATTTTGACAGCTTTTTGAATATCTTCAAAGATACATTGCAGTCAGCAGGGACTGACATATTTGTTTGTGGTCTTTAATAACAATATCTGGGCGGTTGGCCTTGATTGTTCTGTCAGTGTGTATTGTGTAGTCCCATAGAATTGCAACAGGTCCTATCTCCGTAACCGGGTCTGGGTGGTGTTCATACCAGTTTCTTTCAGTTTCCTTCCCGTAGAAGTTGCAGATTTTCCAGTGCAGATATTAGCCCACTCTGTCATGTCGGGTTTTATATTCAGTGGGTGCCAACGTCGTGCAACCTGATACAAGATGATCAATCGTTTCTGGATATTTATCACAGAATCTGCATTTTGGGCTGACACAATATTTTAGTATATGTGCTTGATAATTCCTAGTTAGCAAGCATTGGGCCTGCGCAGCAAGGATAAAACCTTCAGTTTCCACTTTCAACCCTGCACTGTGTAGCCACTGATGGGTACGGGTTTTGTCTACATCACCTTGTTTGGTACGGGCAGAGTATTGGCCATGAAGTGGTTTATCTTGCCATCGCTTCTGTATCTGGTCGGTTGCATTCGTCTTTGCTGTCTTTTTTAAGTATTTTACAGTTTCAGCCGGTGTATTGTGCTGTAGTTGCATCTCTACGCCCATTTGAAACTCCATTTTGAATTTGTTGGCTTCTTTCATTACGGAGTAAAGACGCTTACTACTTTCATGTTCCTTGACGCATACCATCATCCAGTCTTCTGTAGTTTCCAAGTATCTTTGGGGGCCAATTTTTGTAGTTTTGTAGGACAGTTCTAGCTGAACTAATCCTCTGCCTCCTTCGGATCTGGGCACATACAGACGATCAACATCAGCTTTGGGATGATGCACGCGATAGCAAGTGAGAAGCTTTCTCGTTTTGGCGTCCATTCGCTTAATTTCAGCTATGGTCCAGTTAAGGATATTAAAGCTGTATTGCACCACAAGGACAGCCAATATGTTTATAGCTGATATTCTGTTTTTTGAGTGTAGCTCAGTATTTAGTACCAGACGTACACGCATGTAGTACTCTTTTCTTATTTCTTTCCTTCATTTGGGCGTGTCGTATGCCATCTCCTTCGCTAATTCCTAGGTACTTATAAGCTTCATCATGCTCCAATTCCCTAATCTTTGTGACAAAATCTAAATCTATTAAGGGTGTTTCTGTAATTCTACCTTTCTTGAATGTTACTTTTGCACATTTATCTAATCCGAAGTCCATACCTATGTCGTCACTGAAGTATTTTACAATATTGAGGAGGCCTTTCAACTCATTGTAGTCTTTGGCAAAGAGTTTGAGATCATCCATGTAGAGTAGGTGATTGAATATTTTCTTATTTATTTTGTAACCATAGCTACTGTTGTTCAGTTCATGTGTAAGAGGGATTAAGGATAAACAAAACAGAAGGGGTGACAGAGAGTCTCCTTGAAAGATTCCACGTCGGATATTCAGACGGTTGGATATGGCAGTACCCCCGGTGTGACTAAGGTATAGTTTGGTGTTCCACATTCCCATGCTGTGCTTAAGGAAATTTAATACCACAGGGGAGATTTTGTACATTTCCAAAGTCTTAAGGATCCAAGAATGTGGAACACTATCAAAGGCTTTACGATAATCAATCCACGCTGCACTGAGATTTCTGCGTCGTCTCCTGCAATTTTCCAGGATCATTTTATTTATCAGAAGTTGATCTTTGCAGCCATATGAATCTCCTCTGCATCCCTTCTGTTCCAGCGGGAGAATGCTGTTTGTTTCGAAAAAGGAATAAGTACGGTTCGTCAGTACAGACGTGATCAACTTATACGTTGTGGAGAGACATGTTATCGGTCTATAATTTTTCGGGTTGTCTGTTTCAGTTGTTTTTGGTATGAGGTATGTAATACCTTCAGTAACCCATTCCGGGATTTTATTGGGATTATTTACAAGCATTGATAATGCTTTTGCAAGAATTTCATGGGTAGATGAGAGATGATACAGCCAGAAATTGGGCACCTTGTCATTTCCTGGGGATTTCCATTTTTGGGATTTCGTTAGAGCTTGCCTAACATCATCTGTAGATATATTTTCCCATTCTTGCAGAGGTGTATCCAGCAGTCGTTCTTCTTCACGCCGTATCCATTCTGCATTTGGGTTATATTCCTTTGGGCTGCTCCAAATATTTTCCCAAAATATCTGTACATTATCAATCGATGGTGTCCTTTCGACATGTATAGGTGTTTTTCCAATTTCCCTGTAAAATTTCTTAAGATCTGTTCGGAATATTTTATTTTGGCGATAGAACCTACAAGGTTTTTCGTATCGTCTTGATCTCTGTGCCTTTAGCTGAAGTTTCTGTTTCAGCATTTCCTTGATTGATGGAATATCAATTAGAGATTTAATGCTATATTTCCGCTTGATCTTTTTGGATTTACGTGTGGAAATATTAGGGTTTCTGGTGAGCTCATCCAATATAGAAAGCTCACATCTGATTTGTTTTATTTCTCGTATCAGTTTGGTTTTCAAGCTGGTTCTCTGTGTCTGTTAATTTTATTTATTGTCTTGACCCCAAGCTTCCGAGTCGCTGCTAGAGCTGTTGCGTATATGACGTTGTTAACTTCTGTGATATTTCCCGGTGGTTTATCTGTTAACAGTGTTTCCAGGGCAGTATTGTATATTTTCACGATGTGCTTGTTGGAATTCGTCATATGGATTTTCGGGAGCTGGTCTCTGTCTGACAATTGTATGAAAGTTACTCTGCTGAGTACGTGGATGACGTCATTTTTCGCTTCGGTGATTTCAGCTTCGTGGTTTTCAAGGAATTCTAACTTAATGTACCTGGAGTCATCTTCAGTGACAATTTCTGGAGAACTGCAGGTTGTGTCTAAGGTAGAGTCTTGGGTTTCATTTCCTGGGAGATTATTTTGTATTTCATTCGCTTTAGCGTCCACCTCATCCTCAGTCGCATTCCTTATTTCTACATTCGTCTCAATAGAGTTTGAGTGATGGGTCATAGTATTTTGTCTTATATCTAATTTTATCTTATCTATTTCTGCCTTTGGGAGTCTGTTGTTTCGCATGATATCCCTACGGACATTGGCAAGCATGTTTGGATTGAGGTTTGATCTTATATCATTCCCCCCCATACTTCTCCATATTTGGTATGTTTGATTGGTGGTGTTCTTTGCTGGGTTTTCGAGTGCAGTGAAGAAGGATGTCATGACTTGTCGATACTCTTCGCGGCTCCATTTCCTTCGTTTACTTTTTACTAGTCGATTTGGTATTGAGTCACTTGGTCCAAGGTTGGCAATAATCCGGGTCTGGTGACCTAGTGTCTCTTCGTGTGTGGAAGAGTTTGTTCCAGTGACAGACTTTTCGTCCTCAGACTGGTTCCTCTCTGAGGGACGCGGCCCTTGTTGTCCCGGTTGACGGCCGATCCGGTATGAAATATTATTCGTATTCATTGAAATTGGTAGAGATGCGTTTTAACCTTGACCGCCAAGGGGTAATTATGTTCAGGTTACCAGCTTTAGGACGAGTCTCGAAGAAGGTCCAAGAGCACGCCCGAACAATGAGATTGTGGGTTTATTAATATATCGAAGTTAGAATAGTTCATAACAGTGTATGGTATTCAGTGGGGTAGACGATACTAAGTTTTAACTTAGTATAAGTCGGAGTGACCAGTCGGGGATAATTAGAATTTAGTATATAGACTTAAAAAAGAAAAAAAAAGAAAAAAGAAGGTGAATTGAAAAGGAAAGAGTTAACTTGAGTCAAAAGGATTTAGAATCATATCAAACTACAGGAAAAGTATCATTCAAAGATGCTACATTTACCATTTCTTACAACTTCGGAGCATGGCACAAGTGATTTTCCACAAATGTTTCAATTTTGATACTTATCAAATTTTATGGGGTAGGCTGGACTTATACTACAGATTGGTAGGGGGGGATTTCAAAGAATTCGTTCAACAAAGGGGTAGGAGCAAGGGAATAAAAGTTAGACTTTTCCGGTCATCTCTCAAGCTACTAGCCGCTAAAAGATATATTTTTAAATTTTCACTCTAAGAGATGATAGTCAAAGGGCAGAGCATTGTAGGAAAATTACACCTGTAGCGATGAAAAAAATTTTTAAAAATAATACAATATGATCCCTGTCAATGCGGATACATACACATGTACATTATATATATATATATATATATATATATATATATATATATATATAGAGAGAGAGAGAGAGAGAGAGAGAGAGAGAGAGAGAGATTATTATTATTATTATTATTATTATTATTATTATTATTATTATTATCACTATTATTATTATTATTATTATTATTATTATTATTATTATTATTATTATCACTATTATTATTATTATTATTATTATTATTATTATTATTTTCAGTTTATTTCCTTTGATTTCTAGTGTATACACCTCTTTTCTTCCCGGGTCCCAACCAGAGACCTAAGCTTAGAAATGGCATCATGACATTTTCCACTGAGCAATTAAAACACACACACACCCACACACACATATTTTACATAGAAAAAGCCCTTCGTAAGGTGTGGGCTGTACTCGTGAGAACAATTTTTTGTATTTCTTTAAGGCATGGCTTTCCAGAAATCCCTTCAATGAATCTTTTGGAATATTTTCCAATGAATCTGAGGGCTCCAACTAAAACAAAAATAAAACTAGGATCACACGCATTTTACATAGATAAGGTTTTTCGTAATTTGTGAGCTGCACTTGTGAGTGCAATTTTGTGTATTTCTTTAAGGCATGGACTTCCAGGAATCCTTTCATTGACTCAATTGGAATCTTTTTCCAATCAATCCGAGGACTTCAACTACAACAGGGATTATTGATATACTCATGTGCCACATTTTTCAGATTTCCACTTCAAGATTCATTATTTTGATAGAATTTCGAAGATCATCAAAGATATATTATAACCTGCAGGAACTGTCATGCCAATAAGAAATCACAGTCTGTTTGTTTGGTCTTTGATCACTATATCTGAGCGATTAGATTTGATTGCTCTATCTGTGGGTATCGTAAAGTCCCATAAAATTGTTACAGGTTCTATCTCTGTAAGCGACAGCAGCCGAAGTGCACGCGCACAGCGACGACGAGCGCCACCGACGCAGACCCCGACGAACGCGGCCGCCCCTAGTGACGACATCGACCGCTATGGCTGGCTCCAGCGGAACGCCTTTCGTAATACCGTGACGGCACCTGTTGCGGTTCCGTCTTAGAGGCTTTCAGCCGTTATCGCGCGGAGGCAGCGTGGTACCGCCGCTCGTTCGACCGAGCACGCGAACCGTTGCTTCGAACTGCGGTTCCTGCGGGATAGGCGTGGCCATGGCCGACGTAACACACGTGCCGATCGGTAGGATAAAACTTAAGGTCATGTTCATGCCAGTTTTTTGCAGTTTCTTTCCCGTAAAATTCGCATATTTTCCAGTGCAAATATTGGCCCAGCCGAGTTTTATATTCAGTGGATGATAACACTGTACAACGTGATAAAAGCTGGTCAATAATATTATTTTATATCCTTTGATTTCTGATATGTACTCATTTCTTTCCGGGTCTCGACCAGAGATCTAAGATCAAAAATGGCGTCATGACACTTTCCACTAAGCAAATGAAAAAAAACGAACATATTTTACGTAGAAAAACCCCTTTGTAATGTGCAGGCTATACTTGCGAGTACAATTTTTATTTTTTGTGTTTCTTTAAGGCATATGCTGCCAGGAATCCCTTCATTGAATCTATTAGAATCTTTTCCAATCAATCCGAGGGCTCCAACTATAACAGGGATTGTTGATGTTCTTATGTGCCACATTTTTGAGGTTTCGATATCAAGGTCCTTGTATTTTGACAGTTTTTTTTTAAGATCTTCAAAGATACATTGCAGCCTGCAGGGACTGCCATATCAATAAAGAGTCATTTTTTGTTGTTGTTTGCGGCTTCTAATAACGATGTCAGGGAGATTTGATTGTCCTGTCTGTGTGTATTGTGTAGTCCCGTAAAATTGTTACAGGTCCTATCTCCGTAATCAGGTCTGGGTGGTGTTCATACAAAGTATTATTATTATTATTATTATTATTATTATTATTATTATTATTATTTATTTATTTATTTCTTGATATCCTTTGTTTTCTGCTGTATACTCATTTCCAACCGGGTCTCAGCCAGGGACCTAAGGTCAGAAATGGCCTCATATTTTCTACTAAATATTTGTTTAAAACATACAAATTCATACATATTTTACATAGATAAAATCCTTTATAAGGCGTGATTTGCGCTTATGAAAACAACGTTGTATTTCCTTGAGACATGGGCTGCCGGGAATCACTTCAATGAGTCTATCAAACCCTTTCCCAATGAAACTCACAGACCGAACCACAACTGGAATCATTAATGTCCTCACGTGTCATACTTTTTAGGTTTCCACTTCAAGATCCTTGTACTTTTATCATTCTTGAAGATCCTCACTGCTACAGTAGAGTCTGCACTAACTGCCATGTAAAGAATAAATTATTATCATTATTATTATTATTATTATTATTATTATTATTATTTCCTTTGATTTTGGATTTCCGTCCGGGTCCCATGACATTTTTTCCTGATACTTTTTGTAAAAAAAAAATTATAATTACATAAAAACAAACAAATTTTAACCCTAAACTTAACCCTAGCCCTTCCTAGGATGTGAGCTGTATTTGTGAGTAAATTTTTTGTATTTCTTTATAGTTTGCACTGCTCACGAACCAGTCAATGAGTATATCAGATTCTTTTGTCAACCATACCCTGGTCTCAAAACACAAGTGAATTATTGATACCTTTATGTACTAGAGTTTTTAAATTTACATTTCAAGATACTTGTTTTTTAAAAATGTTCAAATCTCTATCTAAAAAAGGCAGGATTCATGTGTATGTGTGTGTGTGTGTGTGTGTGTGTGTGTGTGTGTGTGTGTCTGTAACGAATGCACGGCCGCGATTTACAAAGGATTTGCACCAAAATTTACATGCACATGCTCCAAGTTAGTGGGAAGGCCAAGACCGACTTTACATTTCCCAACTCCCATCGATAGTGGACATAGTCGATTTTTCATGCTTCTACGGCAGTTTTCATGTAGTTTGCCACCATTTCGTACTAGCCAGAGTGAGAGCCTATAGCTGGCTGCCACGAATAGGCAGGAAGATTCTATTGGCCTAGAGTGAGAGCCAACTGCTGACTGACACGAATGTTAACTAGGATGCTAGCATGCAAAAAATTCGATAGCTGCATTCGTCACAAGTGGGAAAAAATTAAATCTGCATGGCACTTTACTCCAATTGGCTCATTCGCTTGCTTAAACTCAACGTTGATTCTGATTCTGCAGAACTGGGTTGAGTGTGAAAAAGTATTTGGTGTTAACATTCTTTTTTCATTCGGTTTTTCCAGTTACGAGTCCTTTTTTTTAAAAGCTGATCGTTTTGTGTTCATTTTTTTTAGTTTTTTTTTTAGTTTTTTTTTTTCGTACAGATTTAATGTTTAGTATATAAAGCTTAGAAAAAATTCGCAGTGTGAGATAGGCAAGAAGTAAGGCATGTAGCAACATCAGCACGGAAAAGGGCACTCCTTTAAAGGCAAGGAAGGGCGAAAATATTTTAAGTGATAGCGATTGCTGTATGAGTCGTACGATTTTTGAATCAAGCCTGAGCAACGCCGGGTCATGCTGCTAGTTATTATTATAACATTAAATTTTTAGTGGTGTCATAATCATCATCATCGGTTCTTTGACTGTTTCAAACATCGGAATGGGGCTCTAAGGTCAGAAGAAACAGACAACCTCCTACAGGATGATCTGTTGACGGGGTCTCTCAGGGGTTCTGGCATTGTCAAATCCATCCACTTATCGGTGTTGTCTGACCAGCTCGTCCGTTGCCGTCCTCGCTTGCGTCCGCTTTCAACGGTGTTTTCCATGTTGTTCTTGAAGAGGCTGTTATGCCGTGTGACGTAGCCAAATCATGACATCTTCCGGCACTTAATAGCGGCAAAGGGAGCTTCCTGTTGTCGCACGAGCCTTTTAACATTTCTCTGTACATAATCATTAGTTTTGTGCTAGATGTAAAGAAGCTTTCTCAAGTATTTGTTCTCAAACCTCTGTATCCTTTTTTATGTCTTAACCAGGAATGTCTGTGAAGGAGGATGGATTCAATAAGCAATTCGTAGAGCTTGAATTTTATCTGGAAGCTGATGTTGCTCTTCCATATCTTTTCCAGTCTGGCCTTCGCTGCTGGGACTGTGGGTGTGGCTGTCGTGGTCTGTGTGCGGATTTCTGCATCGCAGATGCCATCTTTTAACAGAATTCCTCCCAAATGTTTGAAGCAGGACATTTCCTCCAGTCGTTCGTCGTCTATGGTGACGCTGGCACTGGTGTTACTTGTACTATTAATTATTAATTTCTGTGGTAAGTTCCATCCCATATGCACCGGTTCTTTCAACGAGTTTGTTGACCAGGTCTTGCAGCTAAATTGTACTGCCTGCCATAAGCTCAATATCGTCCGCTAAGCACGTATTACAGACAGGTCTACCACCGAGAAAGATAGAAGTGCTGTGGTTAATTCTCAATCCGTATACAGGCGGATTTTTTGTATTGCAATTGCCATGTTTTGACAAGGTTGCTACCAAGTATTTGAAGCTGGACAATTACTCCATTGGTTCTTCGTCCATGGTGACGTTGACACTGTATATACCACTGTGTAGTGGTATATAAATTCGAGAAATAATATTTACAAAATAGGTGATAAAAATAAATAGCAAGCATTAAAAATTCGGAGTTAGAAAATAGACCTTATAATTCGAAAGGCCTTTCCCCCAAAAACGGAAATGATGTCTACCTTTAACTTATTATACATAAAATAACTTTAAAAAAATGCTAAGTTATTATTATTGTCGTTCTTCTTCTTCTTCTTCTTCTTCTTCTTATTATTATTATTATTATTATTATTATTATTATTATTAAAATATAAAAAATAAGCGTAGCGGTATTATCTTTTTCCTTTTTATTTTAACCAATGATTTATCACATTTCGAAATCCTAAGATGTGGTTAATTATGACGGGTCATGACAAAATATAAATTTCCTTTTGAAATAGGATAAGTGTTTGTTTGTTTCTTCATGTTTAGGCATTTCAATTATTTATTTCAGTTAACACAGCTAACCTGTTTTTTCACGGTGTAACAGAATCCAGACCCCACCTTTGTACAATTAAAATATTTTGAATTATCATTCTAGCATTCAGAAATGAAGAGACGGTGACCTATCTTGTTAAAGACACAAACAATCGGCGTCCATATTTCAAATCCTGGTTAGAACAGCCTTTAAGACACTTCCGATTGGCTGCCGGGGGAGCAAACCAACCCCTAAAATCTGGCTAATACCAATTGCAGCAGTATCCCGTGGTATGTTGGCAGCGCTATTCTTCCAGCAACTAACAGCATTGTCAATATTTACGGTTTGATTAAACCTCTTAATGTCCAGCAATATTTGATATTGATTAAACTTCTTAGTAGAGTGGTAGCACCTGTTAGGGACACAGCTAGGGGTTAATACCAAAAGCAACGCCGACCTGAGATAAAATACTACGAAACTATAAAAACAGATTTTTAAAATAAAATTACCAGCAATACATTTTTGAAAAAAATATTATCATCAATGCATTTAGAAAATATAAAGTAATTCGCCATGTATAATATTCCTTCATCTATAGAACGTACCCCTAAAACTGTGCTGGGAGTGTGGGAAAATGTTTCTACTCACGCATAATACTCACCACGTGTATGGTAATGAAATCCTATAAATTGTAAATCTCCAATTTCATTACAGTCAGCGTTTTCTACTCTTATTTAGAAATGGTTTCAAACATTGAATATTTGAATTTAGTTTTATGATAATTCTTATTTTATTTTACATTTGTAAGTATTTTTAGGTAAATATGATTGTATATGACATGCTTATGGGGTCGCAATCGCCGAATGTTAGTGTCAAATTGTCGTATGTTTGTGGTGAGTAGTCATTTCACAACTGAAATCGACTTATGAAACGGCATTTTTTTAAAAAAAAATTGTAGCTGTTTATAATACCCACCTCTAATTTTGCTTATTCTTTTTTTTTTTTTTTTTTAAGAAAAAACACGTATTATACATTGAGAATTACGGTATAATACACTTTTAGAAAAGAAATTACTAAGTCTTCCAAGAAATATAAATTTCAGCATTAAATGACCCATAAGATGTTGATATGCCAGTAAACAAACAAACGAATCTATTCTAAAAATCTTGTCGGGATATTTTCCCGTTGGCTTCAGTCTGGTTTTCAATTCAGATTTAGCGAGCAGTATCTGCCTTGATATAGCTGGCGTAAAAGAGTGAACATAAATCGTTACATAAAGATATCAGTCTAAAATAAATAAAAAAATTGTTTTAGCTGGAACTTGAACTCGACTCCTTTTACTATTTCCGGGCTGTTAATCATTAAGCAGCACACAAGTGCCGTGTCAAATTATGAAGCTTAGCTTAGTTTAACAAAAGAACACAACTCTAGAGAATCGAAACCACTGTACGGTAAAATAAGTCTGCTCAACTAGCTCGCTGCGCCATGACAAATATTCTCCAATTCTCACCTCCACAGCTAAGACTCAAACGAACCGCTGCTTTGAGATGCCGACTCCCAAGAGGATGCTTCCTCGAACACTACAATTTTAACCTGTTAAAGTCTAGGGTTAATCCTTATCTATCCTGCGTATTCTCAAAGCTCTTACTCTTAACACCCACAAGACAACTTCCTTCAGTAATCTTCTACCTTGAATGGCTTCTGCGCCTTTTACACGGTGAAAATAAGAAAAAAAAAAGCCTAGAAATAAATTAACTAACCCTGATTTAATTTGGCACAGAACTACACTTTATCATCAACATTCCGGTTGGTAGGAACACAATTGACAATCCCTTTCCTGACTGTTCCGTCCTGCATTGTTGTCCCCAGATCCCTAATGTACAACTCTGAGACCCGAGCTATGGGAAAGTTAATTTTCTTGAGACGATTTCACTGTCCGCTTAGTGGCAGTGACCGCCAAGAACATATCTCTTATCTACTCTCTCTCTCTCTCTTTCTATATATATATATATATATATATATATATATATATATATATATATATATATATCTTATTGCTTCATATCTCTTCATCTTCATCCTTCGACCTTCCGATTGGTAGGAACTCTATTGAAAATCCCTTTCCACACTGTTCGGCCCTGTATTTCTGTCCCCAGATCCCCAATGTCCAACCCTAAGTCACTATATATATATATATATATATATATATATATATTAAAATGAATCATTCATACAAAAAGTAAATTGGTAAAATTAATGATATAAAATGACTAAATTTCCTTCATTCCTCGAGTAATTGGTAGGTTAATCCACCTTCAAAATTTTGTTAGAGAAATGATTTCGCCATTTTATATCATTAACTTTACTAATTTACTGCGCGTTGTTTGTTTTTGATTTTGTTGACTGCACATTATATTAGGAAGGCACGGTGGAGTAATGGATAGCGGCATGCATTGTGTAATCGGAAAGCCGAGTTCGAATTCCAGTCGAATCCATTACATTCACTTACGTGCTAATACCCTTGGGAAAGGTATGAATCCTCGTCTTCTCCCTCCAGCTATGGTTAAATAGCAGGACAGACGCGAATCTATAGCCTTGGATGGCAACTGGTCTAGCAGAAGGAAAACTCTGAATTCAAAACCTGCAGAGGGTCGTTTAGGGACCTTGTGGCACGTAGTGCACCAGGTCTCTGTATTCGGCCCTTCAAAAAGTGTGGATGGTCCTGCACGAAACCTTCACCACTATAATCAAATCTCATGTGCCATACATGCGGGTTGAGGACCGCTTGTGAATTCCAAATTCCCATAAAATTCCAATATTGGAGACGGCTCAACCCACCTCAGGTGCATGCCGTTACAGGTACAGGTAGGTACATTATATTAGGGTCAGTTGCACACCGTCTGTGAGAAAAACAGAATCATTTCACTAGAAATTTGGAAACGATATGCTGTACTGCTTTAGATTCGTGGCGGAATCTCCAATATGAACATTTCAGATCGTTTGGGTGTCAATCTGAGGATAGGACAGTGGATTCGTAAAGAGTTGGATGAGTTTAATGGTGATTATGAAGGTACAGTAGCTCTGAAAATTCACTCTGGCTCAAGTGGGTAGCTGCTGGAAGACCATATGTCTGGTAACAGAACTCTGCACCCTGTCACACAAGCAGGAACACCCAATCATGGCTGTTAGACAAATTTTGCGGCTACATCTCTCCTTATAACTGGCCACCTAACTCCCCAGACTACACCCCCCTTGATTATTATGTGTGGGGCGCAGTTGAGCGAGAGACCAACGAAGTTCTTTGTAATACCAAAGATGAACTGATGGCAAGGATTATATCAGCATTTAACAGATAGACCATCCAGAAAAGTTGCAAGAGATTCTGAAGTTGTCTGAAGCCCGTGGTTGAGGCCAATGTCGGTTTTATTGAATATATTTACTCTTTAGTATTTCAAAATATTTTTGTTTAATTTTGGTAAATATATCTGCTAAAATTAAATGCCAGTGTTATTTTCATATTTGCATAATTTAGACTAATGTTTCTCAAACTTATTCTGATCGTGAACCTATTCAATCCAATGCAAGTTCTTTATGGCCAAATTGGCTTCTTACCCCCCCTCCTACGTCCCTCCCTATCCTTCAACTTAATACGTCTAGGAAAGTCGGAATATTGAAGATTGTAGTTTGGATCGGACTGTGGCATCAAAACACTAACTCCAGTTGTAAATCAAAGAATAATATTATTTGGATAAATATTTAATCTGAATAAACTTGTTTATTTACAAAGCCAAAAAAAAGATTTACTATTAGCTCGCTCTCTCTCTCTCTCTCTCTCTCTCTCTCTCTCTCTCTCTCTCTCTCTCTCTCTCTCTCTCTCGTAAGGTTTCAATGGGATCCCTGTGACTGATGCAGGGCTGCCAAATTGTCAAGGTTTGGCTTGAAAGTCGTCAGAGAGTGACGTAAATCACCTCCTTTTTTTATATGCCAAAGTGATTTTGAATCTTTGACAGCAGATGCATGATCCGATTGAAACCAGACTCAACCAAGTAAGATGTGGGAAAAGTGAATAAGTGCAACTTCACATCCTTCCAGTGTCGTGGATAATTTTTATGCATGTCTTCATTCACCCACAGCTTTTGATATCCGACGCGCTCGACCCTCACTTGAGCTGCTGTGTTATTTTGAAGTTCAATGAAACTTTCTTGTTGGGTGATATCAACTTCAGATGCATCAGCAATGAAGACATCCACAAAACAGTGCGGCACTGTCATTTGGAGTCGATCAGAGAAGCGAGTTTTCATATCACTATGCAACTGCTTTAAACGAACAACATACAATGCAAGATCATCATCAATCAGTTCGGTGTACATATTTGCTAAGTAAGGAAACTGTGCAAAATCCCGTCTCCTGAGATTCGACCAGAACAGATTTAGTTTCCCATTAAATGCATTAATTGCCTCCTTACAGGAAAACAGGGTAGAGTCATTTCCTTGGGGCTCTTTGTTCGGGACATTTAGCTTTACAAATATGTCAGACAGGTAGAAGATATTACAATGTGCATCAATAAGTTTCTGTCCAAATTCTGTTTCACTCAAGACATAAATAACACTTTCCCAAAATTGCAACAAAATGATGCAGACAACTGAACTTGGACAGCCACCTGACTTCAGTGTGCAGCACAAGTGGTTCAAATTCCTCACTTTTCTTTTCACATAATTGCTGAGAGAAACGAGCTTGTAGTATGTTGTTTTATCAAGTTGACAGCCTAGACAACATGCTTATGCAGGGGGTGTGCATGAAATACTTATGTGCTTCAGGCAGACGCCCTGCCAGAGTGTTGCTCATATTTTCTGGTATTTGAATTATTTTTGCAACCTTAAGAAAATTAGGGAATATACCAAATGAAAGGCTTATTAGCAAACAAGTGATATTATAATTAAATGTGTCAATTAGAGGAAATTAAAAATTAAAAAGAAAAATAAATGAAAGACATGCTAGTGAAAACATACCTTAATTTAAACTGTAAATTATGGGTTTTAAATTTTAAGAAATTGAAAACTAAAATCCGCCATTTTGCATCAATATTCATGTTAACAAAATGACTTAGATTAATTAAATCATTAACTTAGTAATAACTTTAATATTTTATTTTAAATAATAACTATTACATAATATATATATATATATAACTATTATATATATATATATATATATACATATATATATATATATATATATATATATATATACATATATATATATATATATATATTTGGGACCTAAATTTTCTGTGTCACCTCGTGGTCCTACGTTTTTCAAACTTGGCCTTCTGGCCCCTGAAAATATATCATGACCCCCAAGGGAAAGGGGGTGCATATGTTCACATTGAGAAAACTTGATTTATACAACAATTTATCCATCGCACCCTGTGGAGACGCAAAAACACACGCACACAAACACCCGCACCCCCCCATATATATATATATATCAAAATAGTCCATATATATATATTTCATGGTTTCTAAATTTTCTGTCCCCCCTCAATAAAATTTAAAAAAAAATTATTTTTAAAATATTTGGGGTCAAACGACTGTTATGTGCTTTTCAAATTTCGATTCCTAAATTTACTTTTTCATTAACGTTATCATTGCATTACGTGCTTGAAAGCAATAAAAATTTTAAATGATTTTTGAAGTATTAAGAAGTTAATGAAAAAAATTTTAAAAATTTGTAAAAAATACATTATTCATCGAAAAAATTTTATTTCTTCACAAAATAATGTCCTTAGTATAACGTATTTATAAAAACAGGTGAAAGCTTTTCTAATTAATTAATGTCATAGTTTTTTTACATTTCTTTTTTATAATTCAGAGCAGATTTTCTATGATATGGGGTACTGTTTAACAAAAAAAAAACAAAAAAAAACTGAAGATTTACTTTCTACAAAGAGTCCTGTTTATAACTAATGAAACAAATCCCGCGCTTGAAGATTTAATTTCTCGAAATTTCATGAAAATATGTAAGCGGGTGGAAACATGTTAAAAAAAATCTCTTTTTAACAAGATTTTCTAAAAAAAAATTTCAAAAATAATTTCATTCATTTGTGAATAAGTCCTGAAAGTTTCATTAAAATCTGACAATTATTTGATTTTTGCAAGAATTTTTAAACTTAGGTATCGAAAATTTATGCCGAAAGTGGAGGTACCCAGTCTAAACAATGTAATTTTTTTTTTTTTTTTACTTTCTATTTTATTTTATATCATGGCCTAAAACTACTTTGGAGCCAACCGGTATGTAAGAGGTTCGATCTGAAAATATCGGTGCTGTTGCTGAGGTAATGTAGCTAAATTACGCCGAGTAAAGCCGTTTGGCGCAGATTGACCTTGAACGCTGTGACGCAGACACGCAACGTTCTCGCTCACTCCCTTTGTTTATAGCAGTGCTTTGAAGGAAATGATGTAGAGTGTGGATGTCTTATCACACGACAGAGGTTCCATCAGTGACATGTGAAACAGTTTTGAGCCAAGGACAACATTCTCCAGGTCCGTCAGCAACTTTATTCCTCAGATTTCGCCTCTTGCAACTTGTTCATCTTTCCAAAAACCAAATTCCACTTGAAAGGCACAAGATTTGAAGACATCGATGAAATCCAAGAGAATGCGACGAGGCAGCTTCTAGCTATCCCCAAAAGAGGACTTCCATGAATACTTCCATCAATGGAAACCGCGCTGTAAAAAGTGTGTGCTTTCAGAAGGCGACTAATTCGAAGGAGATTAAATGCCGAATTGATATGTGTTGTAGTTTTGTTTTTATAGCACCAGCCCCGATACTTGTTTTTATCAGCCCTCGTATGGCAGTGAATGCTGAACAATCTCCTCACAGATGAAGAAAAAAAAAACAGCAGAAATGTAGTTCTACAGAAGGATGATGAGAATAGAATAGACTGAACATATGATCCACGAAAATAGAAACAAGAAAACAAACGCGGGAAGATGGAAACAAAAAAAGTACTTATAAGTAGAATCAGACTAACAGTTGAAATTTCTAAAACACATGATGAGAAAAGAAGGCATGGAGAATTTGATACTCACCGGTCATACTGAACGTAAGAGTCACAGAGGAGAGAAGTGTAAATGGATTTCAGAACAGGGCTTGGCTGACCAAGCGAAAAGAAAAATGTTACTAAGATCTTAAATAATAGGAAGTTGTGTAGAGCCATGATCACCGACACGCTGAGGGGTCACGTATATATTGGTATGTACTAATTATCATTAATCGATTTAAATAAACAAACGGTGAGAAACTATTTATTTACGAGAGGTGTGCATTTTTATGTCTCTCGGCATTTCCTAATAAATGACGAAATAGGCTTTTAAAATATCTTGATTGGAGCTAGCATGTTTTAAAATCCCTTCGTATATACACTACAGTTCAAAAATTCGAGAAAGCCCTACTATTTTTTTATAAAATTGGCTCAAATGTAGTTGTTTTGTACTTTAAATAAGAGAAAATTATTATACATTGTTTAAAAAAAGCGTGACATTTATTTAAAATTTTCTTATGAGAAAAAGCATAAAAAAGACCCCATTTTCTCTGGAACTCGCCTCTGAGACTTCCTTACCTCTTTCCAAAAATCAAATCCCACTTGAAAGGAATAAAAATTTCAAAGCGTCGAGGAAATCGAAGAGTATGAGACAAGGCATCTGCTCGCAATCCCATAAAAGGACTTCCAGGAATGCTTCTATCAATGAAAACGGCGCTGGATAAAATATGTACTTTTAGAAATAGATATGAGATTAAATGCCGAATTAATATATGTTTTAGTTTTCTTTTTCATAGAACCAGTGCCGATGTTTGTTTTTTTTTATCAGTCCGCGTACGTTAATTCAACCGATGACGTCCGTCTGTTTAAATTTTTATTGAATTATTTTCAATTATAGATGTCATTGCAAATTAATTAGAGTCAATATTCTGAATAAATAGCCCCAATGTCATGCTTTTGTTATGTTTTCGTTAAAATACTTTCGACTATTTCGGTCATTATCAAGATGTAAATGTTGTCGGTATCGTAGACAAAATTTTTGTTAGCTTTATCCTGGAAACGTTACATTTCAGCTGTAAAGGAAACTGTGCCGCGCTAGGAAATTTTTCTCGCCGCAGTCGATCCTCCAAATCTACAAATCAACCATTCGCCCTTACATAGAGTATTGCTGCCATATATGGTCCGGTGCCCCTTCTGTTTGTTTCAAGGTTCTTGATAAGATCCAAAGATGGATATGCAGTCTAATTAGCCCTGATCTGGCATTTCGTCTGCAGTCGCTCTCTCACAGACGTGCCGTCGCCTCCCTCTGTCTTTTTTACAAATACTTTCATGGTAACTTTCGCTGGTTCCTAGACTTCATGAATTTAAGCGTTCTACTAGGTTGGCATCTCGCTCACACACTTTCACTGTCGAAAGTTTTAAATATAGCCATCTCTTCTACTCCAATAGCTCGCACCTTTCGCTTGTGGAACTCCTTCCACTCTTCCTGTTTCCCTGATAGCTATAATCGCCAACTATTTAAATGTAATGCCAATCGACGTCTCCAGATGCCTTGATCTATCCCCTATCCTTCTCTTCATCTTTTCCTCTATCATTCCTATTTGCTCTCGCTCTAACTCTCTGTAACACCTTGCGTCTTAGTGGCTTCCTACCTTGCTTGGGGTGAAACGATTAAAAAAAATACTCCCAAAGTTTCGGCCGTTGTACGCTCCGGCCTTTATGTCTATGTCTCTCTATATATCTGTCTATATCTCTGAGATGAGGCATTATGATTACTTTATTTGCATTATTCGGACTGTTACCCTCATCTTTATTGCCATATTCACAACGTTTCGGCCGTTGTACGCTCCGGCCTTTATATCTATGTCTCTCTATATATCTGTCTATATCTCTGAGATGAGTTATTATGATTACTTTACATTATTTAAATTATTCGGACTGTTATCCTCATCTTTATTGCCATATTCACAACGTTTCGGCCGTTGTACGCTCCGGCCTTTATGTCTATGTCTCTCTATATATCTGTCTATATCTCTGAGATGAGGTATTATGATTACTTACATTATTTACATTATTCGGACTGTTATCCTCATCTTCATTGCCATATTCACTATGTTTCGGCCGTTGTACGCTTTGGCCTTTATGTCTATCTTTCTATATATATCTGTCTATATCTCTGAGATGAGGTATTATGATTATTTACATTATTTACATTATTCGGACTGTTATCCTCATCTTTATTGCCATATTCGCAACGTTTCGGCCGTTGTGAGCTCCGGCCTTTATTCGGACTGTTATCTTCATATTAAAAAGAAGTATACGATGCGTATGCGGCACATGAGGTTACTTATAATATGTGTCGAACCAAGAAATTTAAAAAAAGAGAGAAGACTGGTGTTTGGTGGGAAAAACACCTGCTTAGAATTTTCGTGAAATTACCACAAATATTTCATCCTGCCTTTGAGTAGTTGCCAAAGAATCCTTTCCTTCCGAGTTACATTTGTCTTGTTTTCGACAGCTATGTCTATCTGCTATTTCGATGTAGACACGCACAGGCTGACAGGCGCAAGTGTGTGTACATACAACCACAAGCTCCACACATGAGAGCTCGAGCCATGTTCTTAAATTAGCCTCAGATCTAGACTCACATATGGATGCCACGCATGGCGCCCGTTCAGAAATATCTCGGCTATCAGCCATATTCAACCGTTGTTTTGGATCCATGAATAAAAATGGTTTCAAACGAATAGATTCCTCAGTGCTTAGATAATGGTTTCATCAGTTTGATTTCTCTGCTTAACGGCATATCAACACTTTCATGGGACATTTAACGGCAAAATTTACTTTTTGGGGGATCATTGTAGTAATAAAAATATATGTTATTCTGCTTTCACAATTAAATACATGGTAGATGATACTCAGCTTTTATGTATATACATGTTTGTGCAGACATAATGACGAGATGCGGTGTATCTATGCGTTTCATGTTGTAGGGGTTTTTTTAAAGTTATATTTTGGAGTACAATTTGACAGAAGAAATTGTAGGATATTATACAGATTAATGTCATAAAAGAGTTCTTTCATGTTGGGTTTTAGTAGATTTTGTTTGGCGGCATATCAACGACTATGGATTATTTATTTCCGAAATCTAAATATTTTTAATGTAATTGCATGCCTTCAATAATAGATAAAATGTATTCTTGATCATTTTGCTATGAAAATGTATTTTTATACTTTCGTAGTACTTTGAATTTTGTTTATATATATATATATATATATATATATATATATATAGATAGATAGATAGATAGATAGATAGATAGATATATGTGTGTGTGTGTGCAGATATGTTAAAAATAGGCAAGAACACGTTAGGTAAATGATAGAAAGTTCTTTAGTAATTTTGTTTTTATTTTTAAAATACAGAATTAGAGCTTAAATTATAATTATTTTTTAAAACATATGATTTCTTCGCTGCATAAGAGTTCTCATGTTTCAAAAACGAGCGCCGAAAACCTCAATATAATTATTTAAATTAAATTAAGTTAAAGTATCAAGCCCTGTTTCATCCTCAAGCGAAAATTTAGGAATAACCAACAACTCTTATGTAGCGAAGGAATCATATTTTTTTTAAATAATTATAATTAATATATATATATGCATATTTCATTAAAAACGACAGACAAGGTACTACAATTAAGCGTTTTCTTTAATTTTCCTTGTGTTCGAACAAGTGTTTTCTTTTTTTGGACACAGCGTGTGTAGAAACTGTCCAAATGTTCTATAATACCGAACGATTTCGGCTGTACTTTTAGCCATTATAAAGGACTAGCAGTAGAACCCGGCGTTGCCCGGGGATGTAACAGTAAGAGATAGATCAAGTATCGACAATCATAAAGACTGAAAAATAAAATTGACAAAGATTATTGTTTAAGGTTGACGGACACGCATGTCTTAATTAGTTTTTTTTTTTTTTTTACGAATTGGTCAAACCCAAACTCAAACAAAAACAATATTATCAATCGTTAGGAGTCTACCGATTGAATAGAATTTTTCAATTTTATTATAAACAATTGTCTTGTAAATGGAATTTTTAAAACATTCTGAATGTAAAAATAAAGAAAAAAGTGTGCAAAACAATAAGAAACACTACCTGCCAAAAAAAATGTGATGTTTTGTTGAAAAATGTAGGAAATCCGATCCCATATATAAACGAACACACACACACACAAAGAAACAAGCTGGGTTTTATAATAAGTATAACTCGATATGAGTTGTCACCCTTTCATTCTCGAAACAGCGATGCTATTTAATCGTCTTTTCAAATTGATTTCGTGCAAAAACACTTGTGTTTTTCCAATTTTTGGAGCTATCACAACTACCGCAAGGTAATTTTACGTAGTCCTGTGAAGTTTTGTTGAAATCGGTTGAAAAATGTAGGAAATCCGACCCAATATATAAACGAACAGACACACACACAACCTGGGTTTTATAATAAGTATGATTATTTTATTTTCTCAATTTAATTGTCCGTGTAGGTTGTGTGCATGTTTTTAGTGTTATAGAGATGTTTTATTTTCCGAACACAACATATTGTGGCTGTATTCGTAGTTAATATTATTAAATGTTGTTTTTTTCTTTTTTTTATTATTAAGGTTTCCATTATTTTTAATCTTTTTTTTTTTTTTACATGTGGATGAAGTTATTATGTTTGTATTTTCTGCGAGTATGTTTCGGATGGAGTTTGGTAAGTTCGTTTAAATGGGTTCTAATAGAGGTATGGTCAGATAGGTGTGTTTTTTAATGAAACATGCATAAATGAAGGATTGCTACCTAAATACACAATATATATATATATATATATATATAGATATAGATAGACAGTGTATTTAGGCAGAAATCATATATATATATATATATATATATATATATATCGGC
>OZ010603.1:64634434-64636934 GCA_963932145.1 Acanthosepion lycidas | reverse complement strand
CGTGCTAGAAAGGATTAAAAATTCAATAAAATAATAAAAATACTCTTAATAATAACATAAACATTTTGACGATATATCTTTATTTTTATTAAATTTGGGGGCCTTTGTTCATCATGCTATGTTGTTTTTTTAGCAACCAAGTTGGGGTACTTAAATTATGCTATCTTTGTTTTAAAATTGGAATCCATGGGAAACATTGTTAACAAATAAGAAACAAAAAAGGCAAAATCAAAAATATCAGAATTTTTTTTTTCAGCCGCTATCTTAATTGTCAAAAATAATAATTCACCTGATCCAAATTACAGAGAACTAATATTACGTTAAGGAATTGTGTTCCTGGGCAATCCAAATTCATAAATAATTATATTGGGTGTCCTACAACATGCCTAACATGAAGACTCACGTTATATCTCGCTGACCATAGCTCATTTAGGTCGCACTTAAACATAACAATGGATATATTCAGTTAAAAGTAAAATCAAATCCATCCTTGACAAAAGGCTAAACGTTCAACCGAAAGCGCTTGGAAAACATACAGACAAATATTATATTTATACAAATACTTATATTTATATACATAATTTATGTTCTGAAAAGAAAATATTATACGAAAACATGAAAAATTATATAACAAAATCAACTACCACACGTTGTCTCATTCGTTTTCAAAGAAACTGACATAGATAGATAGATAGATAGATAGATAGATAGATAGATAGAAGTATTTTTTGTTCTCTGGTCGTCGGATCTGATACGATAATCTAATTTATTGCCCCACTTCTCTTTTGCCTCTTTAGCCGGATTTCCCTGACGATCAGCTTAGGTGAAACCTGGGTAGGTTTGTCTGTCTATCTATCTATCTATCTATATATCTATATATCTATCTATATATCTATCTATATATATATATATATATATATATATATATATATATATATATATATATGTGTGTGTGTGTGAGTGTGTGTAAATAAATACATATATATATATGCGTGTGCATATGTAAATTCATATATATATATATTATGTGTGTGTGTGCGTGAGTGGAGAAAGGTAAATAGACTAATTGGAAATATACTTATTTTATATAGACATATACGAGCAGATACATTATATATATATATATATATATATATATATATAGATAGATAGATAGATAGATAGATAGATAGATAGATAGATATATATACACACATACACACACACATATGTATATATATATATATATATATATATATATATATATATATATATATAACTTATCACAAGTGAATAACATAATTGAACTATATGGACATATATATGCATATATTCTATACGTTCTGTAAATTTATATATGTATGCATTTATGAATGTGTGTGTGTATATATATATATATGTGTGTGTGTGTGCATATGCGTATGCGTGTGCGTGTGTGTGTGTCATTGTCCAAAGCGCATTTTAGTCCTTTTCAAGGGGTGGGTGTGCTTCTGTTATTATTGAAACGGAAACATACTGGAAAAAAAAATAAAAAGGTAATTAAATCTTCCTTGTCTGCTGTACTTAATTAAAGATACACACACACGTATATATATATGATGGGATTATTAAAGGTTCTCACACCAATAGACAGGGGATATATATATATATATATATATATATATATATATATATATATATATATATATATATATATATATATATATATATATATATATATATATCCACTCTGATGGTTCATGTGAACAGAAACCTTAGATCAAGGGACAGCATAATGAAAAAAATTCAAGTTTAGAACGGCTCATTATCAAATATGATAGGCATTCCTTGTCTACTATATTTAACAACACACACACATATATATATATATTATATTAATTGATTCATCGATTCTGATAGAAACCTCAGGACGGCCGTTTCGTCCTATATTTGGGACTCATCAGCAGTGCGCATCCACTACCGAGGGAATCGAAACCCCGACAGTTAGGTTGGCAAGCGAACACCATACCAACTGCTCCGCCGGGTGACGAAGAGGTTGCAAATCAGACTCTAAGAAGCGCCGCTCACTCTCACATTCCGTGGTGGAACTCTACTGAGATTCTATCTGACCATAGGACTGAGCCTCCTGGAGCCACGACTATTCTCACCAAGCCGCTCCAACTGGAGCATTAGAAGCTGGTTCGAGCGATGATAAACACACATAGTAATGAGGAGGATTTGATAATTATATTAATTGATTCATCGAGTCTGATAGAAACCTCAGGAAGAACTGGACGGCCGTTTCGTCCTATATTTGGGACTCATCAGCAGTGCGCATCCACTACCGAGGGAATCGAAACCCCGACTATAATTATAATATATATATTATAATTATTTAAAAAAATATGATTCCATCGCTACACAGGAATTACCATGTTTTAAAAACAGAAGCTAAAAATTATCAATTCAATTACAGAAATTAAATTAAAGTACCTAGTTCTCTTTTATTTTCAAGCGAATTTTGATTCCAAAATTCAATATA
>OZ010603.1:64629434-64631934 GCA_963932145.1 Acanthosepion lycidas | reverse complement strand
TAATTACTGAAATATTATTTAATTACGGCAAAAAGTCTCTTAAATTTCCCATACTGATTTATGGTATCGCATTGGCATAAGAAAAAATAATAAAATTTTTAACCTAAATTTCAAGTTTCTAAAAAGGATAAACATTTCATTGATCTTTGCTCTTTCAAATAACACAAAGGTTTTGACGATGCAATTTTGTTTTTTCTGTTTCTGGTATTTTAGTTCATCAAGCATGATGCATCTTTTTTTTACGGCGAATATTTAGTGGTAACCCTATAATTCATTAAGCCAATATAGAGTTGCCACGTGACTACGCGAGACGCGATAAGGGCCAACACAAAACACGAAACGTGATGTTTAAAAAATGAAACGGATGTCATGGCATACAGCAACAGTCTTTGAAAACGGCTCGTGGTGTTAAACGAAAGTTAATCAGATAAGAAAATATCATACTGCAGTAGTAGCCGGAAACCAGAAAAAATTATTAGACCTGTTGAAAGTACAAATAAATAAAAAATTACTGATTTTTATTGAAAAATTGATAAAACGAAATATGGCAAAAACACCAAATATCTTTGTTTCTCTATCTCTATCTATCTATCTATCTATCTATCTATCGATCGCCCTATCTATCTATCTATCTACCTATCGATCGATCGATCGATCGCTCTATCTATCTATCTACCTAACGATCGACCGATCGATCGATCTATCTATCTATCTATCTATCGATCGATCGATCGATCGCTCTATCTATCTATCTATCGATCGATCAATCGATCTATCTATCTATCGCACTCTGTTTCTTTCTATGTATCTATCTGTTTTAGTGTATTCATATCTGTCTGTCTGTCTGCCCCGTCATATCTATCTATCTATCTATCTATCTATCTATCTATCTATCTATCGATCGATCGATCGATCGATCGCCCTATCTATCTATCTATCCATCTACCTATCGATCGATCGATCGATCGCTCTATCTATCTATCTACCTAACGATCGACCGATCGATCGATCGATCTATCTATCTATCTATCTATCTATCTATCGATCGATCGAGCGATCGATCGCTCTATCTATCTATCTATCGATCGATCAATCGATCTATCTATCTATCGCACTCTGTTTCTTTCTATGTATCTATCTGTTTTAGTGTATTCATATCTGTCTGTCTGTCTGCCCCGTCATATCTATCTATCTATCTATCTATCTATCTATCTCAGTCTCTTATATATATATATATATATATATATATATATATATATATATATATATATATATATCATTCTGTTCGTATCTATCTATATATCTGTCTATGTCTGTTCGTAACTATCTATCTACGTATCTTTCATTCTCTCATTCCCTCTCGCACTCACTCTCCCTATATATATATATATATATATATATATATATATATATATATATATATATATATATATTATATATATATTGATGTGAGTTTGTGAACCTGGGTTTCACGCCCTTGTGATCGTTCTGACAATCGCACTAAATAATATATATATGTAGAAATTACACGCATATATATATATATTTACATATACATATTATACATATATAGTTATGTGTGTGTGAGTTTACATTATATTCAGATAGAATCTATCTGTAAATGAACAAAATAAATAAAACGAGACAAGAGGAAAAAATATTCTTGGCGGACGTGTTTCGTTGTCTGGGGGACTTTATCAGGATACATATAGGATTCATTTTGTTGCATCTATTTATTTACAAAAGCAAGTATGCCATTGGTTTATCAAGGCTTTTAAATTTGAGAACGCTCATGAATATTCATCAGGTCATTAAAACGTTATATAAAACATGGAAGACACAAAAACGAAATATGGCAAAAACACACAGTCTGACAAAATGCAAGCAAGAAATATTCAATATTTTTTAATGAATATTGTTTAAATTCTGATTAGATTTCTAGGGTATGAGATAGACGGGTGTGGTCCACTTCTTCAAAAACTCTAGGTAATGTATTTAACCGTTTTCTTTCAATTTCTCAATATATTTCTGATCATATATGTTGGCTTGGGAAGTAGCAATTATTTCAAGAAAGGTGAGATTGGGAAAAACCAGAGCGTAGATTTACGTTTTGATAAGATTCGATAGCAGCACGCTCAAGAATTTCCTTCTGAGTAAAATATTTTCTCATTTGATCATATATATATATATATATATATATATATATATATATATATATATATATATATATATATTTCATACAAAAGAAATTTAAAAATACCTCATAGTCATGATCAGTTCACCTTAACAAATAACTTGTAAGGATTTTTAAACCGATCAAAGTAATAAGATCTTATTACATTGAACAGTTTGAAAATCCTTACAAGTAAATCTTAACTTGTTCAGGTGAAATGATCATAATTTTGAGATAATTATATATTGCTATTCTATGTAATTTATATGTTCTGCTAGAATAAATACATTGAGCTCTCTTTGCGGATCAGTTTTAATATTTTAGATT
>OZ010603.1:64611934-64614434 GCA_963932145.1 Acanthosepion lycidas | reverse complement strand
TTTCGATTCATACTTCTACAATTCACTCTCGGGTGGTCACGTGTGACGTCATGAGATGCGCTGCGATTTTCGCTTCTAGCGTCTTATATGCACGTGTTTATCATTGCTTAGAAATCTTCTATGTAAACATTGACAGACTATCATCACTGTCTTGTCCGTATATTGCTTAATATGTTGTAATTGACATCTTTGATAATGGTTTAAGTAAGCCGAAAGCTTAGATTGTATTAAAAAAATATGGATCACTATTGTGAATTTCTTTCTTCGTTCAACGATAATGTTATTAAACTTATCAGATGTTACGAAAAAAATTTACATAAAATAGACAACACTTGTCTATATTATTTAATGAAACGTGTATATATATATATATATATATATATATATATATGTGTGTGTGTGTGCGTGTGTGCGTGTAAATATTCATAGCCATGCAAATATAGCGATTTACTCAGCGTAATTTAGGTGTGGCACAAGGTTAAAAGTATAGAGCAATGAATGAAGACCGAATTCACTACTCAGTCATAATTGATCTGCCGAAACAAGCTTATTAACCATTACACCACGTCAAAGGATCCCAGCGATGCATATATAGCTGTGTATACATACAAATATATATAAAGAAAGAAGTATATTCATATGAGTATAAATATATATTTCACACCGAAGCCTGTTAACGAGTTTGTCAATTCACAAACATACAAACATATATATATATATATATATATATATATGTGTGTGTGTGTGTGTGTGTGTGTGTGTCTGAAGGATTGCTGCCTAAATACACTCTGCATATATATGTATAAATATATTTTTACAGCATTCATTTAAATGACACCGAAGCCTTTTACTGAGTTTCTCAATACACAAACATACCTATATATATATATATATATATATATATATATATATATATATATATATATATATATATATATATATATTGTGTATTTAGGCAGCAATCCTACATTTATGCATGTTTCATTAAAAACGACACCTATCTGTCCACGGCTCTATTATAACCCATTTAAACACACACACAAACATACGAGATTCCATCCGAAAAGACAAACATAATAACTTCATCCAACTGGAAAAAAAAAAGATTAAAATTAATGGAAGGCTTAATAATAATAAAAAAAAAATCCAACATTTAACAAAATTTACTAAGAACACGGCTACAATGTACTAACTGTATTCGGAAAAGAAAACATATCGACAGCAGTAAAGCATACTCCCACCAATTAAACTGAAAAAATAAAATCATCCTTTGTAATGACTAAAATTATAGCCGAAAACGCTCGGAATTATAGAATATTTGAACAGTTTCTACACACTCTGTCAAAAAAGAAAGCACTTGTTCGAACACACGAAACATTAAAAACTTCAATCGTAGCACCTTGTCTGTTGTTTTTAATGAAACATGCATATATATATATATATATATATATATATATATGTGTGTGTGTGTGTGTGTGTGTATGTGTGTGCGCGCGCGCGTGTGTGTGTGTACGTGTGTACGCGAAATAGTATTATTAGTTTTGTTTTGTGTATTCGTTCCTGTTAAAACTATAATCAATCGTAAATCATCGATTATTCTCCCAAAGGATGACACCCAAATTACATCTTAAATTATTTGAATGATTTAGACATCAATTATTTTTAATTAGCACTAATGCCCGAAACCTAACGCTCACGTTTTCCATAGCGACGTATATTTTGTATCTTCAGGCTGGTATATGGAATTGGATAAAAAAAAATATTCTGTTTAGTTTAATCAAAAAACAGCGCCTCTACTCAAATATGAGTATCAATCACAAATACAGTTTATATATATATACATATATATATGTGTGTGTGTGTGTATTCATATATATATATATATATATATGTATGTATTGATATATATACATATATATATGTGTGTGTGTGTGTATTCATATATATATATATATATGTATGTATTGATATATATATATATATATGTGTGTGTGTGTGTATGTGAGTGTCAGTGTGTTGTTTATGTGTGTGTGTTTGAGTGCGTGTGTGTAAACTCCTGAAATTGTAGAAAGTACTTTATTAATACTTCACTCACACAAATACTGTTTAGACAAAATAAATTAAAAATAACAACATACATTAAAAAGGGCTGTGGTGAAATAATTTATTACATGGAACCTTAAAGTGGTCTGTTTTTATTTAATATATATATATATATATATATATATATATATATATATATATACATATATATATATATATATATATATATATATATATATATATATATATATATATATACTTTTTAGGTATGCTATATTTATGGCTAAAAGTACAATATATCAGAGATACTGCATATGTATAAATAAAAGCAAACACTTTTGTCAATGTCAAGCGTCTGCAAATAATAAAAGTGTACACAGGTCAAATTCATATGTGTGTTTGTGTGTCTGTGTGTGTTTGTTTGTTTGTTTGATTCCATATCACTATAAGTGCGTGT